>JAEPRB010000201.1:0-71772 GCA_016758965.1 Circinella minor
ACATTTTTATTTGTTAACCAAATTAAATATATTAATAGGTACACATATATCCTATCGGCCAGGATCCATGTCACAGACAGTTGCATATGGCAAAATTAGCTGTCAACGAGAAATGTTCAATGGTAAATTTTCTTTGTTCCCATTAAATATTAGTTCAATCATTATATAACAATACCGTCTCTTATATTAATATAAACTATTACCGTATTACTGGATAAAGATTTCTATTCTTTGAAGTTTTGTTTTATTTTTGGCATTAATATATATTTACGTCTGAATGGTATGAGTGGACATTCATTATAAAAATAGAATTATAAAATCATTTCTTTTGATGCATTTAATTCAATTTTTTTTATATTATATGACTTGCTCATTGGATACGTGTTTTAGCAATCTCCCCCATCCCCATTAAACTAAAAGTACCAATTGTTCGTAGTACACTCATTTATAAAGAAAAAAAAATTGTAAACTTATTTTATATATATATATATATATGTGTGTGTGTGTGTGTGTGTGTGTGTGTGCGAAATGAATTTATTTTGTTGTTACTATTTAAGCATCTTGAAGAATGTAATAAAGTCATTGGTGGGGTAAAAAAAATTGAAAGAAGAATATTATTTTTTTTACTGTAAAGTTCCAGCACTATGTTGATCATTATTATGTAATGAAGAGGATGACCAACTTACAAGACCTGCTGGACCTGATGTATAAATACTATCTTCATTGACTTGTATTTGGGTAACACCATAAGCTTTAAGCTATATATATATATATAAAACATGTGAGTAAAAAAAAAAAAAACAAAGATTTTATCATTAGATAAAATGTATATTTGTCTATATATTTACCGGGAATCGATTAAATCCTGTTCCTAAGAATCGATTTCGTGGTTGGTTATCACATGTTTGTTTTAATTTATGAGTAGATGCATCCCATATCTAAAAAAAAAAATTATATTCATTAATTATTGTATTTTATAGAAACCATTCCCCCCCCCCACTCTTTATGTTTTTTACCTTTAGTTCACCATCAATAGAACCTGTAATAAGTGTTCCATTAACGGAATCAATGGCAAGTGAACGTATTCGCGAATTATGTGCTGTAAATGTATGCATAATACTACGTTGTCGAATATCCGAAACAACTATATATATATATATATTTAGTATCCCTTATCTATTATCTTTCTTTGAATATATATATATAATATCAAACATACCAATATCTCCACTTTTACCACCAGTAAATAAAAGTTGATTTTTTGGTTCATATGCAATAGCATAAGCTCCACCATCATGTGCAGGAAGTGCTAAAAAAATCCATGTTAATTATATTTTTTAACTATAAAACTATAACCACTTACAAGCTATCATGGCTTTTGATGGAGGTAATAACGTATCCCATAAATAAACATGGTCGCCTTTACTATTGTATATATATATATATATATATATGTGTGTGTGTGTGAATAAAAATTTTAGAAAAAAAATAAAAATAATCCGCTTTATTTCTCCTCCCTTCGCCTTTCCCATTTTTTTTTATAAAAAAATATATTTACTTTCGACTCATAGCAACAGAAGTACCAGCACTTGCTACAAGACTACTTGAATTCAAATAGGTAAAATCACGTGTTGCTTTCGAATGACAAGAAGGTAAAGTATAATAAGGTTTACTTGAATGGGCATAAGAATCAAATCGCCATAATAAAAGTCCTCCAGTTGAATCACCTGCACCAAATCGTTGACCTACTTGATCAAAATGAACTCTAATTATTATTATTATTATTTTGATAATAATAATAAAAAAAAGAAGTTTAGTAAAAAGTATTGTTAGAGTGTTATTTATTTCCTCTCTCTCTCTCTCTCTCTCTCTCTCTCTCTCTCTCTCGCTCTTTTTTAATTTTGTGTCTATAATATACAGTTTTATTTACCTGGTAACTTTACCATGACAACCATGATAACTAGCAATTTCTTGTTCTTGACCAAATTGCCATAACATGACACTAGGTCCACCATTTCCATTAATTTCACCACCCGTAATATCTAAATAGTAATCAACCCCCCAACCACGCCACCATTTAATATTCAATGTAATATATACATACGTACGTACACCTCAATTAAAATTCACCAAGTCTTTTTCCTTTTTCTCCTAGATAATCCCTCCCTCCTCCCGGTAAATTAAATTAAAAATGAACCAAAACTTACAAAATGGAAAATAAGGATGGGCTTCTGCACATGTTGCTTGAATATTTCTTTTAAGAGATACCATTTCTGTAATAGAACCTATTGAACTTGCTGCTGCAGGAGATCGAGACGTTTCTGACCCAGACATTATACCTTCTTTACCAATACCCAGTGATCTTTTTAATGTTTCATGTAAGTTATCTAAATTATTGGATTGGGGTTGTTTGGATGTATCTGCTAAACGTAAACTAGCAGGTGAAGCTGCAATACTACTATTGGGTGTTTTTCCATGATAGGGACCTCGATGATGAGGTAGATGATGACTTTTAGATCGTTGTCTGGTTTTCGTGGTAGATGAACCACCGTCTGCTTCTGTATCAGAAGAATGATTATTACCAAAATCATCTTCTTCTTCTGTATCAGGATAACTATCATTATGATGATGATGATGTCGATGATGGTGATGATGATGATGATGTTCTTGACCCGTAGATGAATAAGATGTAGATCGAACCATATGCTGAAAAAAAATATTAATATAAACGGATGAATTGAAGTATTTCATAGCTTATAGAACCATAACAAAACAACCGAAAAAATAAAACGTGAGATTTAGTTTAAACTTACTGTTCCATAATGTTGTACACCTGTCAAATCAATTTCTTGAACTTCGGATTTCATAACAATAGCTACTGTATCAGGACATGTCTGAAACAAACAAAACAAAAAGGTTAAATATTTTACCCTCGTCTTTTTGAAACATTGAAAATAATACTAGAAATAATATAACTTACAGAATTAACAGCAAATGCATGAGCAGTAGTGGGAGTACTATATAATGTTTGTGGTGGTTGTTCCGTATCATCAGGTAATACATTAATATCAGGAGGCTAAATAAAACATAAAAAAGAAAAAGTTACAAAATAAGGAACTAAATTCAACTTTGTGAAAAAAAAAAAAAATCAATTAAAATTTACAGCAAAATTAATAAATGGCAATAATCGTTCTTGAGTTCTTAATGATTTAAGAGACCTCCAATATTTTTTTTGTCGTAATGATTTATATTCTCTTGACATGTTACCTAATCATATTAATAGAAAATAATATTAATATTAATCATAGTAGTAGTAAATAGTCATCATATATATAAATTCATTACGTTTTGTTAATTCTCCTTCTAATTGTAAACTAATCGTATCTTTTAATGTATGAGTTCGATAAGCAATTGGATCCAACATAACCATCCAAATAAATGATATTAATTCACCTATATAAATTAAAAAAGTTAATCATACTCTTTTTTTTTAAAAAAAAATGGTTATTAAAAAAAAAAACTTACTCGTTGAATCCAATTTTTTTTCAGCATGTTGCATATATCCTTCCAAAATAGAAAGAACATAATTTAATGAAGCAGCTTCTAACATATTAGAACCTGCTGTTCGATCATTACAATCTGCCATAGGTCTATAAGCTTCTTCATCCATATCATATCCAAATAAAGTATCTTCTGAAAAGGTATCAAAATCATCTGGATCAATATCCACCTAAATGAAATGTATTATTATTATTTTTTAATGTAAATAATTATAGATGAAATCCTTTTAATAGAGAGAGAGTGTGTGTGTGTATACATACCATTTTTTCTTCATTTTGATGCACTTTATCGAATCCTTGTTGTATAGTGTTGGATGATGATAATGATTCCAAAAAACCTTTAAAATGACTTAAAAATGACCACGTTTTTTCAAAATGTCTTTGTTTTAATGTTACCATAATCATAGTAACATAAGCATTTAATGCGATTTTTTGTGCTTGAGAAAATGAAATATCTTGTTGAAGTTTACTCCAAATAAAATAAGTTGACATGACACGTCTGAAAAATAAAAAATTTAAAGATTGATTATTAATTATAATTTCACCTTTCTCTTTCACTTTTCATCAAAAAATAAATAAATAAATAAATAAACATACTCTGACCAACGTTCCATAAAAGCTAATCCAGCATAATTATAATCTTGTTCATTTAAAGCAGATCTAAATACTTGTAAACACCCTGTCTTGAAAGCCGTCATAAAAACTTTGGCATCACTGGATGAAACAGTATGTGTATCAATCATTCTTAAATATAATGCAAATACATCTGTTTCAATACTTTTTTCTAATAATAATCGATTTAAAATAGGTCTTGAAATCATCACAGATTCACCTAATGTAAATATATCTTCTTGTCTTTGTTCAAAAGAAGCTTGATATCCACCTGAAGTTTTTAACATGGTGGATACTGCACTATCATATAATGCTGCAGCACCATGGAAAATAGTCTATTTTTTTTTTTTTTTTGGATGTGTGAGTGATCAAAAAAATAAAAATACTATTGCCTTTATTTACCTGAATCATTCGCATAACTAACAATGCTTTATAAATTGCAAGTCCATTATCATCCACTTGATTATTTTCTGTTATTTCCTCATCATCTCCATTGGATTGTTGTTGTTCTTCTTCTTCATTATGATCTATTGAAGAATAAGTCGTATTAAGCCAATCATCATCTCCAAATAAATCAGTAGAAGATGTTTTTGTATCCGCAAATATATCATCATTAGCAAATAAATCAACAGCCCGATCTTCTTGTTCCTTTTTGGGTGCAAAAATATCCTCCTCCTCTGCAAATAAATCAATCGCCTTGGATTCTTTCTTTTTAAATAAATCGTCATCTTCAGCAAATAAATCAATAGCTCTTGATTCCTTTATTGGTTTTTCTTCTTCTTCTTGTTCAGGTACTGGTTTTTTGCATTTGGATAAAATAAATAATGCCAATAATGGACATCCAAGTCGTTCATAAGCTCGACTGACATTTAATGAAAATGCATATTCTAATCGAGATGATATTTCAAGATTTTGTTTGTTTTGTAATCGAAGTTGTTCTTTTAAATGTTGATACATAATAAATAAATTGGGATCATTGACATTGGCTACTATATTATCATGATTTTGTTCTTCTGAAGTTTCATTACACGTATCATGAAGTGGTACCTATAAAGTTTATATTATATCAAAAAAAAAAACAGAAAAGGTTCATGGTTACAAAAAAGGGGGAAAAAAGTTTTTTTACTTACTATTATTGAACGAATACATTCATGAGGTTCTTCCAATAAAGAATAAGCCATAATCATAAGCCAACGATCTTTTGTTTCTTTTGCAAGTGGTAAAACATGAGTTTTTAAAATTGTTTGAAGTAAAGGACTATGATCACCTAATGATCAAAAAAAAAAAGAAAAAATAATACTTTGAATTTAGAACTTTGTCATGATTTTTTTTTTTTATTTTAATAATTTTATATTACCTTCATAGACACGACAAATAGCTATAGCAAGTTGATAATCTTTTAAATTTTTTAAAATGACACCTACAGCATCACTTAATTTATCACCTAATAAGAAAAAGGCCGCAGCATATTCTATATATATATATATATATATATAAATTCCATTAAAATTCTATCATCAATTTTTAAACCATAACTAACTTTCCCCTTCTTTTTTTTTTTTTTTTTTTTTTTTTGCGGTTTACCATAACGTTGTCTTCCTAAAAGTACAAATGCATTTTTAGATGCTGCAGTTCTCCAACGTGGTTGTGAAAAATCATTTGCAAGAAATCGAACCATAACACCTTGTTCTTTATGACCATGGGCTGTACGCCATAAACTTTGTAAAAGACCTTTTTTACCAAGTGCAAGATAATAAAGTGTACAATTAATTGGATCTTTGACTTCTTGATTTAAATAAGTATTACGTGCAATATTTGTCATTTGTTCTATCTAATAGAATGTTATATATCAGTAACAAAAAAAAAGTTCTTTATAGGATAAGATTATATCATCGAGTCAAAAATAAAAATAAAAAATAGATATATAATTACCACAACTTCAGATTTTTTTAACCACATGAAAATACCCATTGCTCTAGCATCTTTCCAAAGTAATTTTCCACCACATAATCGAAGACATCGTTCAAGTAATAAATCCTAAAAAAAAAGATTAAGGTTATTACTACGCGTGTGTAAGATTATTTTGGGAAAAAGAGAGGAGAGCGTAAACATCAAACTCTCCTCTCTCCTCTCCTCCCTCGAATATATATATATATATATATATATATATATATAACCCTAATTATATTTTTTTTCTTTGATGTACTTACTTGTGATTGACTATGTAATGCCCATATCGTATCTCGAGGTGCAAGTTCATTTGATTGTTCTTCAAGAGCAAGTGCTTTATTTAAATGAAAAAAATTTTCTACAAGTGCAGTAAATCGTGCACCATTTTCATCTAAAGATTCTCTTTGTATTGAAATCTAACAATACATAAATAAATATATATATCAATAAAAAAAAAAAAAGACTTTTGTTTCCATAGTAATATCCTGCACTTTACATATATACAAAAATACAAGACACAAAAAATTCGAATTTACCTCAACAAATGTATCAATCATAGCTAATAAATGAATTTTTTCTTCATGAGATAATCCTGGTAATTGACGTCGATCTAATTGTTCAATAAGAAAAGTAGTTTCTTGTCTTGTTAAAGGTCGTGTTTCATCTGTATCATCTATTCCTAATAAAATGGTTGTATCTTCTTCATCTGAATCTTCAAATAATGAACTATAGTGTTGTTGTTTTCCTTTATTTTTTTTATTCAATCCATCCTAAACAAAATAGTTTTTTTTATAAGTATATATATATATATATATAAATTAATTTTTTTTTTATTATTATTATTTATTACCGGTGCTTCATTTTGAAGTTTTAATATAGTTGAAATACAAAGTTGAGGTACTTGATCCACTTTAATATCCACTTCATCAATAATATGTCGTAAAAATCGATAAATGGATAATAATACAGCATTGATTAAATCAATTTTACCTAATGCCAAAAGGAAAATAAAAAGGCTTAGTTTTCATTCTCCATAGCTAAAATATATATTAGAACTTACCCCACATTAAATAATGAATTAATAAATTAGGATGATAAAAAGGTAAAGGACCATTTAATTCATAAGATTCATCATATATATTGGACATGGGTTCAAATTCAGGATCAAAAGGTGGTTCTATATATATATATAAAAGAAGAAAGATTAAGTTGAATGATTTGAAATTAACCTTAATTAAAAAAAATGGATACATACGTTCTTGAATACGATCTTCTTTAGTTAACCATTTAATATAACATCTTAATTGATTACCAGCAGCAACAGATAATACACCATAATCAAGCCATGCTATTCCAGTAATATCATCAGGGCTAATAACAAAACATTTTTAGTCCCCATAATATATATATTGAGCACAATTTAAAACAAATGAATAAAAAAAAAAAACTTCCTTACGTATCAACATCAAAAGTAACATAATTAATCCATTTATCTAAATCATCAGATACATCTGTAGCACGTCTTTCACCATATATACTTATTTTTCGAGAAAATGCAATAGCTAAAATAAATTGTCCGTCAGATGAAATATCCCATGCCATATCAATGATAGGTTCTCTATATATAATAGATATATAAAATGTCAGTGATTTTGGATATAGATCATTTATTTTTCGCCTCCCCCCCTTTGTTTACCGGAGATTTAATTGTATTTGTAAAATAGGTGGAACATCAGTCCGAATTTCGGACCATAATGAAAGTATAGAATCTTTTTCCAATTTTGACACTAAAGATATATTTTATATTAGAAATCAACATCATCTTTCATTTCTCTCTCTCTTTTCTTTTTCTTTAATTACCAATAGCCATCACATTGGCTGTATATTTAATATGTTGAATATCTTGTAATTCCGTTTGAATAATAAATGTTTCTTGCCATTCTAATCCTCCTTGTTCAGTTTCAAATAATTTATAACATAAAATATCTTGATCTATGACCACTGTTAAATCAACAGCGGATATCTTTGTTGATTTTAAAAGTGGATTATTATATTTCAATGATTCTAATAAAGTAGATGTTGTACTTGTTCCAAAACATCCATTTAATTCAATTAAACTAGGTTCTTTTTTCCATTGTGGATGAAACGAGTGGGATTGACATAATGTCACTTTTTGTAATTCTTTGGATGCATCGTTATTTAAATAATGTAATTTCCATATAAATGATTGTTTTCCACTTGTAGAAATACCGATGAGTAAATACGTTGTTGTTGTTGATGTATCAGGATCGTTTGTTTGCGTCGTACTAGTTGTAGGTATTTTACAGAAATAAAGATAAGAAAGTGGTATGGTTGAATCATAAGATTCACATTTCATTTGATGATGTATATGATAGCCTGGATCATCTAAAATATAAATAATGACTTGATTTCCATCATAGATAGCAATATGTCTATCTAAGAAAAATAAAATAAAAACCACCCCCCTCCCAATTTTGTTCAGTATTTTTCAATATACTTTTTTTTTTTTAATAAGATTTGTTTTTTTTTTTAAAAAAAAAAATACCTTGACCCACTGTTGTTGCAAGTAATTTTGATGAATCAATACGTATTGAACTTGTTAAACGTAATTGTGTTGTAGGTCGCCATCGTGTCTATTATATATATACCATTTTATATTAGCCCTTCCTTTTTTTTTTAAAAAAAAAACCGGGTCTTCTTCTTTCCTTTCCACTCCTTTTTTACCTCTCTAAATCCATATTTCCAAACATTAATTTCTCCATCAATACCAATAGTACATAATCGATTATTAGCTACTTGATGAATCGTTCGAATGGTATGTCGATGACCAAGCCAACTGTATTTTACATAAAGTCTAGGTGCAAATACAGTAGAATCTAAAAAATCAACAAGATTTAATCCATAACATCTTAATTGACCTCTTTTATTTCTTGCTACTAATGAAAGTTCTGCTGGTTTAATACTTGCTATAAATTATATATATAAAAAATGATTCCTTGTTATTATTATTACTTTGGATATATATATATATATATAAAATAGGATTATATACGTTACAAGAAGATTGAACATGAGCATAATCATGAAGAACATGAACTGCATTAAGAAAATAAGGTATATCATCTGTATTTACAGCTTGTGCTACACGAAGAACAACAAAAACGCGTGGTACTCGACGTGGTAATACATTTAAATGCTATAAAAATATATCAGATAAATAAATCATTTCTCTTTTCTTTTAAAAAGAGTTGTTTTTACCTGTACACCCCAAAAAGTAAGTGATCCATCGGCTTGAATTCGAAATAATAAATCAGGTGTATCACGAATTAAATCTCTCATTTTTTCTAATGCATGATCTAATTTATCATGTCTTGAATGACATCGAAGTTGAGCATATAATGAACTTTTTAATTCATCACAACTAATATAATGAATAGGTGCAAAATCATCATCCTCTTCTTCTTCTTCTTCTTTTTTATGAAATGTATGACATGAATGTATATTTTCTGTTGAAGAAGAGGTTTCTTCAGTAACAAGTGATTGATTTGAATCAATGACTGCACTCATATGTAATAATTGTGGTTTTTCTGAATCAATAGGTCTCCAAAATCGACCAATACCATCTCTTGCCATGGTAAATAATGTACATGCTGGAGCACTAAATGATATAGACAGTGGTTAATAAATGAATCCAATCCCCCCTCCCTTCATTTTATATATATATATATATATTTTAATTTACCCATTAGGACCTAATAATCGTCTCCAAACTATATGTGTTACATATTGAGGATGTGAAAGATAAAAAAATTGATAATCTAATTCTGTTGTTGTCGATTCTAATTTTAATAATAAATAAATTTCAATATATACTTTTTTTTTTGGTTCCTCTTTTATATTCTTATATATATATATATATAAACAAACCTTTATTCATTGTATTATACCATAATGTAACAAGTCGATCACCCTTTATATATATATATATATAGATATAGATACCCATTTAAAACAAAAGTTTGAATAAGCTCATTCTTCTATTTCAATAATACGAATATATGTATATTTACCGAACCAACAGTTGCAAAAATTAAAGAATTAGGTTCAAATTTAGCTATAATCACTTTTGTTGCTGGTCTAAAATTATATTTATATAAAGTATTTAATAATTATATATAAAAGATTTCCTCCCCCCCTTCCCTCCAACACTCCTAATTCTAAACAAGAACAAGAAGAAGAATAGTACCTTATATGCCATAATTTTTTCCAAGTTTCTTGTTTATTATTTATAAATATCCAAATTGAAATTTCTTTTCCTGCAACTAAAAGATGACCTAATAATAATAAAAATATCGGATGTCATTCTTTTATTATTCTCGTTTCATTTCATTTCCTTTCCATAGTATTGACAACAACAACAAATGAAATTTATCATATTTTACCTTCTTTTCCCCAATCAAGACAACTAACACTTGATCCTGCATCGACTACTTTATCTAAACTCCATTGATGCTAATATATATATATATATATTAAAAGGGATGAGTCTTCTTTTTTTTTGCCTCTCTTTATATAAATAAAGGATCATAATAATAATAAAAAAAAATTATCTCACATTGGATTTTTTATCCGAATATTGGAATATACCTATTTGGTTTCCAAATGAAAATGCAAGCTATAAACAATAAACAATAACAAAAAAGGTTGAGTTTATATATATATATACGCGTTACATATAAAGCTGTATTTTCTTTTTTTCTCTCTCTCTCACACACACACACACACACACACACACACTGTCATGTGGAAGAAAAAACTTACACGACCTGTTCTTGGACATCCAGCAACAGCTGTTACTAATAATTCATTTGGGTTATTATTATTATTGTCAATAACAAGAGTTGTTGAAGAAATGATTTGAATAAGTTTTGCTGGATCGGCATAAATGACAACTTTTGATCCGGTTGCATATATCTATTTTTTTTTTTTTTTTTTTTTTGGAGAGCGGTTGGTCAATATATATACATATATACATATATTCTGTTTTAAAATGAGAAAGGTTTGTTGAAAAAGGATATAAAGGAGAGAAGGATACGAACTATATAACGAATAGATTTCCAAACGAAAGCTTCAATGGCATGAGGTTGTGGATTGACTTGACCAGGACATATGCTTTCCAGGTACATGACACAATGAAAAAGAAATAGAATAAAAAAAAAAGAAGGGGGAGGAGAGGAGATATTTCTTTTTTGGTGGTGTAAAAATGTATATATAAGGTTTGGACGTAAGCGCCAAGTTAAAAGTGAGAAAGAGAGAGAGTAAGGCGCTAAATGAAAAAAGAGTCTACATTATTTATGCTGCAGCTTATTAAAACAAATAATTAAAAACGGATAAAGTGTGAGCTCACACACACATATAAAACATCCAACTCAATAATAATAATAAGTGGATAAATCAAAGAGAATACCAATGAATATAAACACGTGTTATACATATTCTATCCTAATTCATATGAACCTATATTTTATATAATTTCTATAAAAGAATCTATATTTTATTTTTGGTATACAATAGGTACCGAAAAAAAAAAGATGGTTTTTCATAACATCACCTTTTTAACTGTCATTTATGAACACAATTTCCCAAAAAAAAAAAAAAAAAAAAAGAACACAGCATATTGGTATTTTCCCAAATTATTTGTGCCAAGTAGGCTCCAATAAGAATGAAAATTTTACGTTTCAACAGATTTTTTCTTGAGTTTACCATACGGAAGATTTTTGGGTTTGCCTGGGGGAACAATGATTTTGCGTTACTTGTATCAAACTATTTGAGCTTCTGCTGTTTTTATTGTTTTTTTTTTTATAAAAACTTGAATTGCCACATAAAAAAAAATGGGCTGTGAATCTCGGTGGATTGCAGGTAAATCCCCGTTCAGTGGATTAACGGTGGATATGACCATTTACCTGCACGGCACGACACGGAGATTTACGTGGATTTACGGAGAAGTACATCAGAGTACGGAAGAAAACCGAGAATCACCAGAGTTAAAATAACAGCCATAATCATTATAGAGACTCCAATTTCCCATTAAACTATCATTTTTAGAATTCAAAATCATCGAATATATAAACGATAGATAGACAAATTTTGACATATTGTACTTTATTTATGGAGATACACGATATTTTAATAATACGATATAAAATTGAGTATAAAAATGATGAATAATAATAACACAATGTAAACTTGAATAATAATTCGATATAAACTTATTGAATAATAATAATACGATGTAAACAACTTGGATATGTGGTTTGTTATATAGGGAAAAAATGCGAGTTGAAATTGTGATTTCAATTGTTTACTCCTCAATGACATTTATGACAAAGGATTTATTACCTCCATGACCTCTTAAACTGTCAAAATCATTGTCATGTTCTACTCGTGATATACTATGATAGCTATCAGTATCTATAGTCACATCTATGCACAATAAAAATGAAACGTATATACCTTGTAACTTGTTCTTAGATATACTGTGTGCTCTCTGTTTCTGCTGTTGTTGCTGCTGGTTGCTACTTAATCTATTTCTAATTGTTTAAAGACTTCCTTACAATGATTATCATGGTTTTTCCAACCTTCAGCGAACATGTGTTCAGTCGCCCAATGTTCTTCGCAAAGTCTGAGAATGATAGACATACAGCTCCAAACTGCTTCCATAAACGCGTCAATAGCAACTTCTCTGGCCGTTTCATGGATGCTTGCCTAGGTCATAGTTGTTGTCATGTCGAAGAACGGCTCTTGGGTCTGTTTACGGATCAAAAAGCAATCATGAGCCAATTTATACCAAATGCTACTCTTCGCTCCGCTTTCATGGTATTGTATATACCGTCTGCTTTATGGTCAGCAATGTTTTGGTATTCCTCTCTTTGATTACAAGATCGATTATAATATGTTCTTTTGTTGATCTGATCCAGGCGGAGCGGGTATGTTTTCCCTTTGAAACTTCATGTTTCCTTGGTGCGGGATCACATTCAGGATAAAGTCTTGTCTATCAGTACTTGTATTGGTTGGCGACAGTATTTATTCTATGCTTTAATCCTTTCTGATTTCTCCTCATTTTATCGCCGTCTTTCCCTTCCCTTAATTTAAAATAATTTTCTCGGTACTGATCTCTTATCTATTCCAGTTGTAGTAGTTAAATAAAAATGAACTCCTGCTCCCTACAAAAAAAACAGTACTTGTATTGGTGTACGAAGACGCAATAGAACTTTGACTTGTAAAGGTTGTTGGATACACTAATTAACTTGAGATGAAAGAGTTTGATCTTGTTCCAGCGGATGATCCTGTACTAATCAAGTTTGTTATATTTGTTGACTCGTTAATAGCATTTAATACAACGTCAATATTGTTCTTCATATCTATTCTTTTTGTGTTTTGACCATTTGAGTTTGATTGGCAGCAAGGTCAGCTATTTGTCGTTTTAATTCCTGTACATCCTGAGTAGTTGTGTTCTTGGTTGTAGAAGATTTTGCTGGCATCACTATAAATTGAAATGAAAAAATGAAAGTTGCTATGGAATACAAAGATTTTTATTAAAAAAGTAAAATGAAAATGAACAAAAAGTGTTGCTTAGGAAGAAAACGGTTTTATTAATAAAGTTGAAAGAAGATTGACAGAGAGTGTTGGTAAGGAAGAAAGGAGTTTTTTTATAAAGGAAAATGTTGCTAAGGAATGAAAGGGATTGTCGCTTTTTTAAAAAAAAGAATACGTGTTAATGTTTTTTATTTTGTATTTTATCTACTTCTAATAATTATAGTGTTAGTGTTCTTTTTGCTCCTGTCTAATTGTGATTCTCAGTTTTCTTCATGGTTTATTTCTGTAAATCTCGGTTTTCTTCTGTGTTTGATGGTTTATTTCTGTAACTCTCGGTTTTCTTCCGTGTTTCTCGGTTTTTGCCACCGAGAAAAACCACATTTAACGGAGATATACAAACCACCGAGATTTACCAGGATCTACCTCAAATTCGTGGTTTTTGATGGTTGTGGTCCGTATTCCTCCGTAGAATCTGGTGAGAACCGAGTTTTACAGAGAAATACTGTAATTTCACCACACATTTTTTTTTATGTGTTGAGCATGAAAGATAAGTATGACAGTGGTCAACGTTAGTAGCAACACAAAAATAGAAATCCCAAAATCGCTAGGATGTAGTTGTTCTCCCAGACAATGCAAAATCTTTCATGCGTTATGCGAAAAACAAAAAACAAAAATGTAGAGGTGCAAAATCTCATTACATTTTCTCAAAGATAGCTAGTCATCAGCTACCTGACTCAACCCTTTGTCATTTACATGGAATAATTAATCAATTCCCATACTATCCATAGAGTAGAAAAAGTATAAATATATCGTTGTAAATTTCCTTGTAAAAAGAACTTTATTCCCTTTATTATTGTTATATAATCAACTCAAACTAAAATCCCACTTTACCCTGACACGTCTGCAGCCATTTTTTTTCAACTCCATTTTACCCTGGCAGCTACCCTGCCATTTTGCCAGCCATTTTGTTTTGACTCCGCTTTACCCTGGCAGCAACCCTGCCATTTTGCCAGCCATTTTGTTTTGACTCCGCTTTACCCTGGCAGCAACCCTGCCATTTTGCCAGCCATTTTGTTTTGACTCCGCTTTACCCTGGCAGCAACCCTGCCATTTTGCCAGCCATTTTGTTTTGACTCCGCTTTACCCTGGCAGCAACCCTGCCATTTTGCCAGCCATTTTGTTTTGACTCCGCTTTACCCTGGCAGCAACCCTGCCATTTTGCCAGCCATTTTGTTTTGACTCCGCTTTACCCTGGCAGCAACCCTGCCATTTTGCCAGCCATTTTGTTTTGACTCCGCTTTACCCTGGCAGCAACCCTGCCATTTTACCAGCCATTTTGTTTTGACTCCGCTTTACCCTGGCAGCTACCCTGCCATTTTGCCAGCCATTTTGTTTTGACTCCGCTTTACCCTGGCAACAACCCTGCCATTTTACCAGCCATTTTGTTTTGACTCCGCTTTACCCTGGCAGCTACCCTGCCATTTTACCAGCCATTTTCTCTAACTTCGTTTTACCTGACCCATCCCTTTTTATTTGTTTTTTTTATCCTTCACCATGGTAACAATCACCAGGCAACAAGCGATTTGTATGTTTTACTGTGAAGAATACACCAAAGAAAATGTCATAAAACTTAATAAAAGAATAGCGGAAATGGAAGATGTTGAGATCTGTTTTATGAATGATCCGTTGAGCCCGTTGCTCCAATGTGAAAAAAGAATCAATCAAAATCCGTTTTTATATAATAGATATCCTGTTGGGGAGACAAAGAGTGATGATAAATCAAATACTTCTGGAGCCATGCTTCGTAAGTTGGTGGCAACGAAAAGTAGAAACTCTGCTTCGCGTATTTCTTATTTTTTTTTAATGGTATACTAGAAAATCAAGCTCAAATCATCCAGTTCCTTAATATTATATACTTTGCCAGTGACCCGGGCAATGGGGTCATGTTTGATTGTAAAGAGATAACCACCAAAGAAATATTGAACACCGTCAAACAGTACACCACATTCTTTGATGACAAGACGATTTTTTCGTTTGGGCAATGGTGTAGTCGTAAGAAAGTAGAGCTTGTGACTGTGGGTTCTAAGAGAGTAAGCAGAAATGGCGAGCGGATAAATATAAGATCATTGTATGCTTTGAAGGATGAATACTTAGGTGAATCTCGTCAAATATTTATTCCACACTTGTAATGATGTAGACCTAATATATCAGTATCGATTTGTCTAGATGATGCCGCTAAAAAAATTTCTACATATTTACCGAAGTACCAAAAATACATGAACAGCCTGAAGAACGAAGGATTCAGCATTATTGGATATGCACGAAAATCGCCAGGAAAGGACAATGAAGCTAATAGAGTACGCTGCTTGCGCTCTATGTGTGATAGGCTGGTGGAAAGATCATTAGTAGACGTTGTATTTATTTCGAGCTGTTGTAAGGCTGCTGACCCGTTGGCTGAAAGGGATAGGACAAAAAATTGTGACATACTGAGCACATTAAACGTGGCAGGTGATATGCAAGGTACGTGAACATATTTAACAACATATGAGACAAGCATTTTTATGATGATTTAGATTTATTATTATTTATCGCCGAGAAACCAAAAATTTGTCTTGTGGTACTTGATTTTGCTGGCTTAACGACTAACATTCTTGATCTAAACGAGTTTCTCAAGTAAGTTAATAAAAGTTAAAGGAAAAATAAAAAATAGAGATCATATTTGACGCCATATTTTTATTAGAAATAATGAACAAATAAAAAAAATAATGGTTGACATGTTGCCAATTTCGAATAAAGTTCATGTTTACGACCGCAGTGAACTGGTAGAAAACCAAGAAAAATTGACCTTATTTGATTGTCGGAAACGGTCGTACCAAAGAAGTTTAGAATAAACACCTTAGGAAAAAAAAATTCAAAAAAAATTCGAAGACGGAAAAAGTACAAAGATATAGTCATGTTAAAAAAGATTCATATGATATTCATATAATATTTTAAATATATTTATATAAAATTCGAGATATATCAAAAAGTATATTGAATAATAATGATATCTTACCGATTGTTAATAACGTTTTATTGAGGTATAAATTCAAGATCGTAATCAATCGGTAATTCTTTTTTTGAATGGGGAGTTTTTTGTGACCAATAGACATACTCTCTTGTGCTTTTACCCTTTGTACGCCCTGCAAATCCAATAATATCACTTGACTCCACTACAACACGTCGTTTACCACCATTCTCAGTTTTATATGGCCATGGTCCGTCACCTTTGTTCAGTTTGTATAACTCAACAAATCCCAGAATTTTTTCGCACTCGTTTCCATGTACTACGAAGGAGTGCTTGAAAAAAAATTTGATTTCACCGAAATATTGCCGTTGTTGATTGTTGATAATTGAACGATTCCTTGATCTACTTACATCAACATGAATATGCAATCGGACAAAAGACTCTCGTATTGAGCCACCATATGTATTTTTATCTTTATTGTATAGTCGACTTCCAGTTTCTATGATCTCATTAGGATCAATGGTTACACCTTGGTAAGATCCGTTGTGCCATGCCCAGAAATGACGTAAACGTTCTCCACAACGCAAAGATCGGATTGTAGCTTCGGCGAAAGGACTCCATATCTCGGGGCTGTTTGGATCATCATCTAATATAATTACATCCATTTTTTTTCTTTTTACTGGGGTAACATCGGCTAGTTCATTACCATTACCATCGTATCCATTATCGTCATTATCATTATCATCATTAATATCAATTGATTCTTCTCGCTTCCGTTTTCTAATAGCTGCTAACTCAATCAATACATTTCCTGCATTTTTCCCTGGATGACGTTTTGACCTTATTCTCTTCTTTAATTCCCCTATTGCCCTTTCCATGTTAAATGCAGCCAAGTACGGTAAAGGCCCATCACGTTCAATTGTTTTACACATATGCGTTAGGTAATGTTGATTTATGGTGAAAACTGAAGCAGACATTTTTCCATCGTGTACTTGTTCGTTCAACCAATTAATCCAACATTTCACAGCGCTCCGTAAACATGAAATCTCATCATGGTCGATTTCTCTAGAAAATCCATACCTATAAATGTTAGACAAATCAATCAGAGCTTTACGCGTCTTTTCATCAGTAAAAAATTCCAGAATGATAGTGGGAACAATGTATAAAACAAAATGTATCCAATCCACAGCGCGATAGAATCCACTCTGAAATGATATATCACCACAATCACCCGAAAATGACGATGGGGTTAAACTTCTTGAAGAAGCTATCCGTGTTCCGATTAATTCTTGTTCAGCATTTGATAGATATAAAGGACACATTTCTGCTCCATACGTCCCTTGAATAATACTCCATAATTGTTTGCCAATGCCAAGACCAAGAAGATGCATAATGTCAATAGGAAAAAATGTAGCCCTGTGGAACGTTGGGAGTTCTGAAAATTGACTTTTATATTTTTGACCAACATTTATGTCGCTCTTTTCATAAGTATGGGAAAGACGAATTATTGGTTTGAGTCGGTTGTCCTGTTGATTTGTTGTACGGTTACTACTATCATTTCCAGCCGGTTGGTCTTCAATTTGTTGTTGTGCTTTTTTCTTGATTATTGGAGGAAAAGTCATTCTATGATTTTGATATATCCCTCGTATTGTGCAAAATCGACAACCATGATAGTGTTGATGGCCTGCATGTCCTGCCACTTTTGCCACCGCTGGAATATCCCCCCCAACAAATAAAAGGTGTGCCTTTAACATAACATCACCACTATCCGTTCGTATTATCATCCCTTCTTCACATAAATCGTTGAGCTCCCTCATAACAGGTCCAAGAAAACTGTTCAGATCAGTTGCTTTGTTCGGTCCTGGAGGAATGCAAACTTGGATCATGTTGTGGTCTTCATAACGTACTTCTTCAGGAAGGTTTAAGATCACAAAATGCACAATTGTCATTGTATGTTTCCCTCGTTTGTAGACCTGAAAATCGTCTGTATATAACGATAAAGCGATATCCATTTTGTTTTGAAATTTATCTTTGATATCCTTATAAAAGCCACCATCAAAACAATCTCTCATAATGTCCGATGATTCCCGATCAGCACGATACTTCAATAATTCTTGTATGTGTACATTGCTAACAAAGATAGCAAGTTGCTCCTTCAGTGGTAAATATATCATAACTTGATGTGCAATACGTGTTCCGCTTTTATATCTTGGAGTACTACAATGATGACAATCCTTACTATCATCGTCGTCATTGAACATCTTGCAACCTTTTGAACAAATATCATATTCCACTGGTTCAACTCCATATGCTTTCCGTAGAACATCTCGTGATTTGCTGTAGCTGTATAACGGTGGAAGGTACCCATTGGTATATTGATTGATTCTTGTGATCACAGCATCATAAAGTGTTTTACCCCCAGTCCCTTTTGACCATTAATGCAAATATATCGATACTAGCTTGTATATGTTCGTCTTCATATGTATATTGTCGTGTTAAATCAATTACTGTTGGTGCCTTTCGAGGGTGGAGTTCAGCTTCTGTATTTTTTGGTAACATATTTGTTGATTCTTGTGCTGTTGCCTCATTTGAAACAATGTTGTTTGTTACTTCTTGTAACAGTGTTGCTGTTTCATTTGGGATGATATTGTTTGTTTCAATTGCAGATAAGATATTGTATTCATCATCGTCATAAATATCTCCCAGACTTAAGTCGTTTTCATCCTGTTCAGATAACGTTGGTGGCATCGTCCTATTTTCAGTGTTCTATTAAATAGAAAAAAAAAATAAAAGAAAATAAAAGCAGGCATAATAAATTGATGAATGTTATACAACCATTAAAAGTCAAGTAAAACGCTATTGCATTACCTGTTCTATATTACACGAACGATTTCCGGAAGATGTCCATTGTTTGTCAGATTTTTTTTGAGAATTACTTTTATTTCCCTGGTAAATTAAGATTAATGTATACTTATTCTTCAAAGCTTGGTGTTTTGAGAAAACTTGTGTACAATGATTACCGAAATATTGGTATTTGATGAGCGAAGATGATCCAGTTTATCGTTTAAACATTTATTCCTGTGAATCTTAATATCTTCTATCGTTCCTGAAATGATCCAGCCACATGTGATGCATTTTTCTTTGTTTATTTTATTGTACATGGTTTGTGGTAGTGAAGAAGTAAGAAGGGGGATTAATTTAAAATTGTGTGGTCCGACTCTTCTTTTTCTTCCCGCTTTTTTTTTCTTATTATTTTTTTATGCAACCCATTCACCGTTTTTATAATTATAGTCCCGTGTGTCCCTTCACTTACCTCTTATTTTATCCTATTGTAATATAAAAAAATGCAACGCGATAACAGTGGTTCTTTGATTTCAGCTTTTATCAATACAGTTTCTGAATTTAAAGATCATGTCACAAAAGAAATCAACGCACTTGATGGAAAGCTTCAAAATGCCCAGGACGCGATTAACTCACGTGTTGAATCAGAAGTATATGGATTAAAGTGTGAAATAGATACCTTAAAGCAGAAACTAACTAACATGGAACAATTAATGGAACAACGTGTTTCTTTGGATCTTACAACATCTGATTATCCACAAGCATTTGAAGATCAAAATCCTTTTAGGAATGAAAAGATACCACGAAATATCATGCCGCCAGCGTGTAAAAAAGGAATGTCACTTCAATTTCGTTGGGAACATTTTGAATACTTGTGCAAAACAGTGTTACAAAGACTCAAAAAGCCATACAAACCCGAGTATCTCATGACATTCAAAAAAAACTCACCCAAATATGCAGCTGGTCTAAGGGATAATATTAGATCGATTCATGGTTTGGATTCATCTGCTACTTGGTCAGATTTGACAGATAAAATCAGACGAGAGGCTGAAGTGTTATTTAAAAAGTTGGTAGATGATGAATTCCCACTTAGGGCGTGTGTTGAAAATTGGGGGGCGAAACTTATAATGCGCAAGGCTTTCTTAAAGCATGACAAAGGTGAAAATACTTGAATCTAATATAATATGTTGGGTACGGAATTATCGATTCTTCCATTCTATTAATGATAGCTTTTTTTTTATTTTGACTATTATAGCAGAAGAACAAACAGTTGATAAAAACGCAGTGGCTGATTGGTATGTATTCTTTATATTCTTATATATTGTATTAAAGTGTTCTATGTTGAGAGATAATAATTTAAACTTTTTGATATAAAGTACTGTTGAAGCAACTGAGAACGTAGATGGTATGTCTGATGCTGAAAGGTAATGAAGATCTCCTCGATGAATTTTTTTTTACTTTAACAGTGTCTATTTTTAATCATGTCACTAATGCTTTTTTCTCTTTTTTTTTCCATATATATTTTCCAAATATTAACACAACTTCTGAGCATGACGATAATCTGCGTGAAGAATATGATATGTTGTTTATTGATGAAGAGCCGATACGATTTGATGAAGAACCCGCTGGGTTCGGTGATGAAACTTTAATGTTGGATACAAAGCTCTCAAGTGACGAAGATGAAGATTGCATGGAAGAACAAAAGACAAACATTAAAGAAAAATATCTGCAAAATCAGATAGACCCAAACGTATATGGTAATAAGCATAAACAGCCAAGCACTATTCAGCCCCAAAGATCGTCATCAGCAGTACAGAAGAAAACAATTTACAAGCAGACTGAACAAGTACAAGATCCAAAACCAGACACGAGAAAAGAAAGTAAGTTAAATTCGCTTTGGTTATGCTTTTTTTTTCAACATGTATGATAGTGATGTGTAATTGGTTACTACAGCTTTCGCCAGAAAAGGAAGATTAATGGAAAAAGATGAAGATAATGAAAGCGATATGAATGATGGTGACGCGTTACAAGGTAATAGTGTTATGAAAAAAAAGAGTCGGAAGACCCAAGAAAACTGCAAATACAAAAACGCCAGATGAGGATGAGCCTCCATTTCCAATAAAAAAACGACCTGGACGACCAAAGAAAGAAATACGTATAAAGCCTAATAATGTGATGAAAAGAAAGCAAAACAAGTACCCATCTAATGAATAAACCAAGTTCACGTGGGAGTTTTTATAATGTTGCAAAAAAAAAAAACGTTTAGCTAGTAAAAAATGTATAATAAATTCAAAGAATATACACTATTATAACAGAAATATTATTTGAATATCCATATTCAAAAAGTAATCAAAAAGTATACAAAGAATATTCAAGATAAATTTAAATTTGCCGGAAATCAAACATGTAAATATATGAATATATTCTGGATATATTCTGAATTTATTTTTCCTAAGGTGTTTAAATATCAAAAATAAAATATTATTATGGATTTGCAGGCTGTTTCTTCCCAAAAGGGTTGGGTATAGGATTTATGGGCTGTTTGTTTCTTCCAAATGGCTTGGATACAAGCGATATTTGAATGGATTTGAATTGATGGTTGTAATGGAGCATAAGACTGGAAGAATAGGATCATCATTCATATAACAAATATCAACGTCTTCCATTTCTTCTATTTTTTTGCTTAGCTTGGCAACATTTTCTTCGGTGTATTTTTCGCAGTAAAACATACAAATGGCTTGTTGTCTGGTGATTGTTACCATGGTGAAGGATAAAAAAAATAAATAAAAAGGGATGGGTCAGGTAAAACGAAGTTAGAGAAAATGGCTGGTAAAATGGCAGGGTAGCTGCCAGGGTAAAGCGGAGTCAAAACAAAATGGCTGGTAAAATGGCAGGGTTGCTGCCAGGGTAAAGCGGAGTCAAAACAAAATGGCTGGCAAAATGGCAGGGTTGCTGCCAGGGTAAAGCGGAGTCAAAACAAAATGGCTGGCAAAATGGCAGGGTTGCTGCCAGGGTAAAGCGGAGTCAAAACAAAATGGCTGGCAAAATGGCAGGGTTGCTGCCAGGGTAAAGCGGAGTCAAAACAAAATGGCTGGCAAAATGGCAGGGTTGCTGCCAGGGTAAAGCGGAGTCAAAACAAAATGGCTGGCAAAATGGCAGGGTTGCTGCCAGGGTAAAGCGGAGTCAAAACAAAATGGCTGGCAAAATGGCAGGGTTGCTGCCAGGGTAAAGCGGAGTCAAAACAAAATGGCTGGCAAAATGGCAGGGTAGCTGCCAGGGTAAAGCGGAGTAGGGAGAAAATGTCTGGCAAGACATTGAGGTGAAAATGTATTTCTTTAGGGATACGATCGGTTTCCTTGCTAATGATATAATATGATATGATAATATTTAACTACAAAATGGGGTAGGAGTGATCAAAGCTAAAAAAAAAAAAAAAAACCTCAGTAGAAGAGGAAAAAGCTTGGTATTTCACCAGTATAGAAAATGTAGTAGAAAGAATAATAAAAAGAGAGAAGAGTTAAAGAGGTAGGTAAATTCTAAATGAAGAGAGTAAAAGTATATCTATTTAAATAGTAGATTGATGTCAAAAAGTAAAAAATAGAATCAAGATAAATTGGAGAAGTGTGAGTATACACATCATGGATGACATCGCGTCAATGCATCTTCGTTTTCGTCTACGTATTATTCAACTTAAGCTCGTAGAAAGACGGCAAGGACTACCAATGTCGACATTTACTTTGTTGTGTTGAATTATCTGTTTTTTTTTTACGAAGCGCGAGTACTGACAAGCAATGGACTTTTTTGACATTGTATAAGCCATTACACCAAGTTTATAAAAAATAATGAACACCACTCAAAAAGCGATTAAAATAAAACGCCCTATCTGTTTTAACACTGCCGATAGCATAACACAACAACTCCAGAAGTTATCAAGTTCCTTCCTTTCACATACTCTCACCTCCACTCAAACACATAACTTTTAAAGCGATTGTTGCGAGTTGTTTTTTCCAGCCTCGTGATTCAGTGCATATTTCTGGCAGGGCGTCAAGGTAAGCGTAAAAATTTGGTTATACATATAATTTTAATAATAAAGGGAATAAAGTTCTTTTTACAAGGATATTTGCAACAGCATGTCGACACTTTTTTTTTTCTATTTTATAGGATGATATGGGGACCTGCTTAACTATTCTATGTGGATGACGATCAAAGGTTGAGTCAGGTACTTGATGACTAAGCTATATTTGGCACTTGGATTTTTTTTTTTTTATTTTGCATAATGTATGAAAGATTTTGCATTGTCGGGGGGGGGGACTCATTTGTGCACAGGGATTTTGAGATTTCTAGCTTTTTTTTTTTTTCACATTGCGTAATAAAGTTGACCACTGTCATACTTATTTAACTTCAACCTTCGATCCAAATACTTATCATATAATAAAAAAACAAGTTATGCAGCAGAATCTCATATACTTTGACGCCAAAAAAAAAAAAAGAACGTAGGAATGCAAAAATGAGTAAGGCTGCAATAAACCGGCATATATATATATAATGGACACTGTAGCTGCAACAGTAAAAGAAATAATTATTATTGCATAGGATAATAATAATAATAATAATGAGGGATATGTTATTTATAATATATGAAACGGAAAATAAGAGAAGAAAATGGTTTTCAGAATGCTATAGATAATAATAATGATAATAGGAAAGAAAAAGAGATAGAAAAAGGCGATAAGAAAAAGAACGAAAGAAAAAAAGTAATGACTATGAAATATTACTTATTTTCACTAAATTACTACATACAAATATAAAATGTTTTTGCTGTTTTTTTTTTTCTCTTCTTCTTTTTCTTTAGGTTTTGGAAATTGTTTGCAATGGATTTGAATAATTGTTTGTTTGTTGTTGTTGTTATAAAAATATAATGGTTGTTGTAAAATATAATATAGAGCACGACGCGTTGCTTGTTGGGTAAGTGGTGATGATGATAATGATGGTGATGTATGGTGTCGTGCTTTGTTGATTGTTGTATTTATATATATATATATATAAAGAAGAAGAATGTTGCTTTGTAATTTGTGTTTGTTTTTTAACTGAACAAAAAGGTTACTTTTTGAATGACTAACCCTCCCCCCCCCCAAATTGAAAGACTCTCAGTTTTATGGATTTCAACTAGATGGTATTGTAAAAATTTCAAGTTCCATACAAGCAAATTCAGGTTTTCTTGATAAACATTCATTATCAAAAGTAGGACAAGGTTCACTATGACCATGTTCAAGATCTGAATTGATCCATAATCCAAATTTACCATTCCTATGTATATATATTACATCATTGTTAATCTTTAGTTCAATGTGTAAACAAATGAAAAAAATTGATATGAATAGTATCAAAGGAACTTACCCTCCACCAATAGCAATGAATTCGGTTTCTGAAAGTATCATGTATTCATTTTTTCCTGTCCATGGAAATACTTGAATATTACCACTCTTTGCACAATATTTCCAAAGAAAACTAATATAGAATAATAGTGTTAATATTCTGAGAAAAAAGGGGATCTTTCTTGTTATATAATATATAATATATATATATATATATTACCATTCACCCGTTCCATAATAAGAAGCATTATTTGATTTAAATGGTTCATTTAAAAATGCACCGAATATCTATCATTGAAAAACTTGTTTAGTGGGGGAAAAAAAGAAAATAGTGTATCATACTACAGTAATTATATAATATGAGTAGAAGCAGCTTACAGAATCATCAGCATCTTTAATAGCTAAAATACAAGGTCCACGATAAGGTCTACATTGTCTATAAAGTGTAGTTAAACTGGCACCATGTTGATCTAAACTATATAATAAAGACCATTTCATAGCTAATCGATGACGTCTTGGAAGATAAGATCGTAACTAAATAAAATAATACGTAAGATAAGTATTTTTAATTTACTATAGACAATTGTAAAAAAATAACTCACCTTTTCACTAATCTCTTCATTTAAAACAGGTTCTGTATCTTTTTTACGATTTATTAATTGAGGAGGATCCATATTATCTAAAAATCCAATTAAATTTTGTTGTTTTTTTCTTTTTTCTTCTTCGTATTGTTTAATTTGTGTAGCAGCTGAAACGAGTGCGTCTACAGCTGCTGATGTTGTATTATTATTATTATTACAATGACAAGTAGTAGTAGTAGTAGTATTGGTAGTATTGGTAGTAGTAGTATTATTATTATAAAGTAAAGAAGAAGATAAAGTAGTAAAAGAATGATTATTTGTTAAATCTTTCTTTTTTTTTCTTGTTCTTTTTTTACCGGTACAAGTTTCGGAACAAATACTACTATTCATTGTATCATTGGATAATAAAGAATAAGTTGAACTTATACTATCATTATCATTCTCTTCTTTATCATTATTCCATTCAATAATAGAAACACGAATAGAAGATTCATTGACTTCTTTTTCTTTTTCTTCTTGTTGTTGTTGTTGTTTTTCAATAAAATGTGTAGTCGTATTATTATTTTGTAATGACGATGGTGTTGAAATGACAGAATCATTTTTTGTTATTGAAGTAGTAGAATGTGATTTATGTGCAAGTGGTGGACGTCGACGTTGTTTATGATGATTCGTATTATTATTATTATTATTTGAATGCGTAGATGATGATGTACCGAGACCTTTTTTGTATGACAAGAACAAACAAATATTTTAGTTTCATCATTTTTCACACACTAAAAAAAAAAAAAAAAAAAAAAAACTAACTATTATTATTTACGTACCAAGTAATTTTGTAACAAAACGAGTAATAGGAGAAGGTTTATCTGCATAACTATCTTCATCTGTCATTGAACGATAAAGAGGGATATAAAATTCATTTTTACGATATTGATTATTATTCTTTGTTGATGATGAGGAGGAGGAGGAGGAGGATGTATTCGTATTAGTCGTTGTTGTTGCTGTTGCTGCGGTTGTTGTGGTTATAGTAGGTATAGGAGACCATGATAAATGCTGTTGTTTTGTCATTTATATATACTTTTGTTATGCTATAATAATTTTGAAAATTGATATGATGAAAAATGATAATAAAAAGTGTGTATACTATGTGTGTGTATGTGTATGTGTATGTGTATGTGTGTGTATGGGTATGGGTATAATAATAATGATAATAAATTGGGGTATGGAAAAATGAAAAGAAAAAGTGAGAAAGAAAGAGAGAAATAAATTCACTTTTTTTTTTTAGTATATAAATGATTTCCTCCCCTCCCCCCTCGTTTCTCTCTGTCCTCCCCCCCTACATTTTATGCCTTTTCATACTCCATTTTACATAACAGAACATCCTCCCCCCCCATAATCACCTTCTCCTCTTTTTGTTTTTCTGTAACAAAAATATATAAAAAAGACAAGGTGATCCTTTTATAAATAATAAAAAGCCTCCTTTTATTTATTATTACAACAAGTTCAAGTAACAAGTCAAATATATATATATATATATTACAATTTCTATTTTTTCCATATTCGGTATAAATAGGACATGTGTCCTTTTTTTTTTTTTTTTTTGAAAAATTACACACACAACACTTTTTAATTGATTTCTTTCGTTTCAAAAAAAAAAAGTGGCCACAAATAAAAAAAAAAAGGTTCTTTTTTGTTCTTTCATGTATAACACGTTTGATTTATTTATATATATAAAAAAAAAAAGAATTCCTCTTTACTTTTCAAGTGTGTCTCTCGGTTCATGAATGGGGTCCATTCACAAAAAAAAAAAAATAAAAAAGGGGGAGGATTTATTTGAATGAATTCAATATTAGAAAAGTGATAAGATTTGAAAAAGGGAAAATAACCCTTTTTGGGGTATCAGTCAAGTGTTTTTTTTTTCTTATATAAATAATTCTGTCAAATATATTAAATAAAAAAAAAAAAGTGGGTTTATAATAGGTTTTGGCGTAGTGGGTGGGTGGGTGGGGGGGGAGGTGGGAAAGGGGAGACAAATTATAGATTTAATGCATAAAAATGCAAAAGAAAACATAATTATTATTTTATTTCGGAAAAACGGGTGTGGTTTTGATATTGTAAAAAAAGTAAAAAAAAAAAGAATGAGTGAGTGAAATCAAGTGTCATGCCATTGATGTCGAAGATTTTTTGTTAATTTTTTTCTTTTCTTGAATAAATTGTTTAATTGTAATAACATGAATGAAAAAAGTATTCCACTCAACCATAAAAATAAAGTACCCATATCCATGACTTGAAAGATTCCGCGGATTTATTATTACGTTGTCCCCCCCCCTTCGTTCCAAAAGAACAAAGAGAAAAAAGAGAGGGAAAAATAAAAAGAGGGGGGGGGGCGAAAATATATATAGTCCATACTTTCTTTTACTTCCATCAAATTTACCCCTTTAAAACGCGTTTCAATTGAACCAATCATTTTCAATCCATGAATTAAAATATATATTTTATTTATTTTCTTTTTAAGCCTTAAGATAAACTGTAACTTTATCTTTCAAACCTAATGCAGACTTGAATTGTTCCTCCTTGGGTTGTTCTTGATCTTTTTCAAGAAGAGTTAATTCTTTAATACCTTTACATAAAGTCTTGATACCCAATTGTTGTTCTTGAAGTAATTTCAATAATGTATCATCCTTGTGGGTTTGAATATAAACAATACCATCCTTTTTAATATTGGATTCAGCAGCTAAACTACGCACCGTTTTAATGACTTCAAATACATCATCAAATTGTTTTTGTGCTTCCATAAAATTATATTCTTCTTTTTCAATTGGATAAGATGCTTTAACAATGGATTCCACCTTATCATTGGCACGTCGATTCAATCGTTGATAAAGTTCTTCTGTAACAAATGGCATAAATGGATGCATTAATTTCAATCCACCTTCTAAACATGTATATAAGGTATCTTGAGCAGCACGTTTTTGTTTTGCCATGGATTCATCAGTAGAATCACAAATAGGTTTAATAATTTCCTAAAATATAAATATAAGTTATTTTTTTTCTTTGAAAAAGCAATTAAAAATGTATAGACTTACAATATAAACATCACATAAATCATATAACCAGAATTGATGAACAGCGGAAGTAGCACCCATAAAGTTACGTTCAGCAAGTGCCTTATTTGTATCTCTTGCAGCAATATTCAATTTAGAAAGAATCCATTGATCAGCCAATGATTCATTACCAGTAGGCTAATATAGAATAAGAATAGGATTTAGTTTTTCAATGAGATAATAAATATATCTTTTCTTCTTAACTTTTACCTTAGCATCAGGATTAGGTTTAAAATCATCACCTAATTTCATCATTGCAAAACGAGTAGCATTCCAAATCTTATTACAGAATTTACGATATCCTTCCACACGTAAAATATCCAAATTGATATCACGACCACCCGTTGTATAAGCACAAAGGGCAAAACGTAAAGCATCGGTACCACAGGCTGGAATACCTTTAGGATAATCCGCCTTTTGACCCAATTTGGCCTTTTCAATTTCACGAGGATCCAAATTACCTTCCAATAATTTAGCATTTAATCCTTCTAAAGTAATACCTTCAATGACATCCACAGGATCAATGACATTACCCAATGATTTAGACATTTTACGACCATGGGCATCACGAATCATGGCATGACAAAATACTTCAGAAAAGGGTACACGACCTGTTAATTTGATACCTAACATGACCATACGAGCTACCCAAAAGAATAAAATATCCCAACCCGTTTCTAAAAGTGATGCAGGATAGAATTTTTCATAATCATCGGTCTAATAATAAAGGGAAAATTGAGTGAGGAAAGAGTTTTGTGTCAAAGTAAAGTTTGGAAACAGAAAGGAAAAGAGAGAATGGTTTACCTTATCAGGCCAGCCCATAAGAGAGAAAGGCCATAAACCAGAAGAAAACCAAGTATCAAGAACATCAGGATCTTGTTCCAAAGTAAACTTTTTACCAGTAAATTTCTTTTCAGCTTGTAATTGAGCAGCTTCTTCATCTTGACCACTGACCCAACGATCATTATCAGAATAATCTGTTGATGCTTCACCTTCGAATCGAACATAATAAGCAGGTACACGATGACCCCACCACAATTGACGTGAAATACACCAATCTTGAATATTACCCATCCAACGGAACCAATCAGCTTCAGATACTTTAGGTGCAATCTTTAATTCACCATTCTTGACTACCTTAATAGCATCTTCTGCCATGGATTTACAATTGACCCACCATTGAGGTTTCATAATAGGTTCAATGATATCTCCAGATTTAGAACAGACAGGAACTGTCATGGGATTTTCCTTGACATCCACAAATAATCCTTTTTCTTTCAAATCTTCTACAATCTTTTGACGTACATGGAATCGAGCCATACCCTTATAAGGACCCGCATTATCATTAAATGTACCATCATCATTCATGATATTAATAAATTCCAAATTGTGACGTTTACCGACTTCATAATCATTAAAATCATGAGCAGGTGTAATCTTGACAGCACCGGTACCGAATTCCATATCCACAGCGATATCATCTGTTACAATAGGAATACGACGTTCAGGAATGAATGGATGGACAGCGAATTTACCATGTAAATGTTTATAACGAGGATCTTCAGGATGAACAGCAATGGCTGTATCACCTAACATGGTTTCAATACGTGTTGTAGCCACCACTAAACGTTCATCACTGTCTTGAATTTGATAAGCAAATTCATTCAAGACACCAAATTCGAATTTTTCTTCTGCACCATAACCAGGTACATGCATTAAAGTACGACCGGCTAATTCCTTATTTTCAACTTCTAAATTAGATAATGCAGTATTTAAACGAACACACCAATTAATAAGACGATTGGCACGATAAATAACACCTTCTTGATGTAAACGAACAAAATTTTCACGAACAGCTTTAGAAAGTTTCTATTGAAAAAAAAAAACCAGGTGTGTGTGTGTGTCAGTTTTTTTTTTTTTTTAAATAACCAACCGCTATTTTTTTAATGCTCTCATTAAAAAAAGAACAAGAATATAATTTAAACTTACAGGATCCATGGTAAAAGCAGCTCTATTCCAATCATAAGAAGCACCAAGACGATAAAATTGTTCATGAATACGACCACCATATTTTTCTTTCCATTTCCAAACTTCTTCAATAAATGCTTCACGACCAAAATCATGACGTGTCTTTTTTTGTTCATTCCAAAGTTTTTTTTCAACAACAGATTGACATGAAATACCAGCATGATCAGTACCTGGATTAAACAATACAGTTTTACCCAACATACGGTTCCTAATAAATAAATATGAGTTTTTTTTTTTTTTTTAAGATGGATGAATTAGGGGTGAATGATGAAGTTTCACGAGTAATTTCTCCTCCCCCCCCCTTTTTTTTTAAAAAAGAAAAAATTTACCATCGAACAAGGGTATCTTGAATAGCAACAGTTAAAGCATGACCAATATGAAGTGAACCAGTAACATTAGGTGGAGGAGCAGGAACAACGAAAAGACCTTCAGGTTTAATTTCACCTTCTTCTGTTAATTCAGGTTCAAAATAACCTTGTTTCATCCACCAATGATACCAAGCAGATTCAACGGCACGTGGATCATAAGCACTAGCCATAGGTTCAGACATATCTATCATATCCCATTATTATTTTTTTAGATTTTAATTCAAAAGAAAATCGCGTCTTTTCATGCTATCCTCTCTCTCTTTCTCTCTCTATTACACTAAGAGAAAATTGATTTATATACCTTTCTTTTCACCTTCAGGTGTTTTATTCACAAAAACAGGTTGTTCTACTTTAGTTGCCTTTTTCTTTTTCTTTTCACTTGGACCACTTTCAGCAGCTTTCTTTTTATCAGCTTCTAACTAAAAAAAAAAAAAAAAATTATATAAAGAGTGTTCATGTTGACCATTTTATTTTAAAATATATTTATATATATATATATACCTTGGCTTTCTTTGCTTCAAATTTAGCAAGTTTAGCACGACGTTTTTCTTCATTCTTTGCTTCATTTTTAGCTTTCTTTAAAGCAGCAGCGGCAGCGGCATCAGCATCCGTAGGAGGAACAATAGTCTCCTTTTTTTCTTCAGTTGACATTATTATTATTTTTTTACAAAATAAAAAATTAAAGTGTAAAAAAAAAATAAAAAAGCTGGGTTTTTTATAGGTTCAAAAAAAAAAAAAAAAAATTCCACACACAAAAAGGGTAGAGGGGGGAGAGGGTGCCAAACAAAAATGACAAAAGAAATGTCATCTTTTCTCTTCTATCCCCTCCCACCCCACCCCCCAATTTGTACAAGCCACTTTTTAGGAAACCTCATCCTCTCTCCTCCCCACCCCACCCCCCAAACTGTGTGTGTAATCAGGTTCATGCAATTTTTCTCTCCTCCTCCGTGTTGACAACACTTTTTCTTTTTTTCGTTCCATTCCTAAAAAAAATAAAAAATGAGTCAATCCATTCTGACTCACCATGAGGTATTATTTACTAATTTTTTTTTTTTTTGAAACAAACAACATTCCCTTCCGGGAAACATAGAAAGTCTTTATTTTATTTTTTTTCGAACAAACATCACCACCCCCACACACATACACTTTTTTTTTTTTTTTAAAAAAAAAAAACATGAAAAAATGAACTAAATGGAATAAACTTTGGATTTTATTTTCCTCCCTCCCATGTATCTTTTATATTAGTCTTTCTTAAAAAAAGATATTTTTGCCGGCATTGTTACTTCACTTTTATTTTTTAATGAAACAATATTACTTGTAGGTCATGGTCCTTTATTAAAAATATATAATGTTCATACAGGTCAACTTTTAGCTTGTGATAATGCATTACCTTCGAATCGTATTCATCGTATTGTACCTGGTAAGTTGTTTTTTTTTTATTTTAGGAAAAGAATAGAACGAATACCACAACATGGATAAAACATGAATTGAATTATTATTATTATTTTATTTTATTTTTTAGTGGATAAAAAAAATACGGACCCTTTTAAAAAATATTATTCAATTTATGGATCAAAAACAATGCGATTAATAAATATTACAGTAACATCAGATAATGAAGCAAGGTAAAAAAAAGAGGATATATATCTAATGTGTAAGGATGATAGTAAACATGTAAAAAAAAAAAATTAACATCCTTCTTTCCGTCCACCCTCTTCTCTTATCTATTTCACACAAGTATATCATTAGGACATGCTTATCAATTTTCGGATTGGATTATGGATATGTGTTGGTTAGATTCGGATGAGGTAAAAAAAAAAATTCTATCTTTCAACAAATATAAGTGGTTCATCTCATTTTTCTTTTTTCTTTTAATAGTTTGCATTAGCATTTGCACATAATCAAGTTGAAATTTATTCATTTATAAATGATATCCACATTGAACGTATAGATCATATTCAATGTCAAGTTCGATGTATATTGTAAGTCCTCTTTTTTTTTTTTAAAAGATCATCCGCTCCTCCACACTCCATTCATTGGATATATATATATATATATTTATTAAAATGCAACTTGGGTCTGTGTGTGTTTAGATATTCTGCAAGATTTTATGGAAATACCAAAGAAAATTTATTACTTGCTTCAGGCACTGTATTTAATGAAGTTCATGTATGGAAAATAATGAATCGAAATCAAGATGGAGATGGTATTGTCAGTCATCAATTAAAAGGGCATGAAGGTGTTATTTTTGGTGTTCGATTTAGTCCTGATGGTCAAATGTTAGCTAGTGTATCAGATGATCGAACGATTCGTATTTGGCCTTTAAAAGAAGAAGATGAAGAAGAACAGTATGTATTAAATATATATATCAATGATTTTGTTTTATTTTTGGGTTATTGATCACTTTTCTATTATATCTAGACAAAAAAATCCACTTGTCATTTTTGGTCATACAGCTCGTGTATGGGATTGTCAATTTGTGGATCAATATTTAATTAGTATATCTGAAGATGCTACATGTCGTGTATGGAAAAATACATTAATATCAAAAGGAGAAGGAGATGAAGAAGGGGATTGTTTAGCTTGTTGGGAAGGTCATATTGGTAAAAATGTATGGAGTTGTGCTATTAGTCCTGAACATAAAATTGTGGCTACTGGAGGTCAAGATGCTGGTATTCGATTATGGTCTTTTATATCCATTAAAAATAATAATATTGGTAAGGAAGTTGATGAACAGAACCGTTTTGATTTTCTCGATTATTCATATTATTATTCATATTATTATTATATATATAGAATCAGAAGATGATTTAACAGCGATGGATTTACCAGTAACAAATAATAATAAACCAGAAACGTTTCGTAATTTTTGTCTTACGGATACAAATACTGTAGTAGCATGTAGTAGTGAAGGGTAATCATTTAATGAGTAGATGAATTTTAGATACAACACTTTTGAGTACTTACTTAATAATTATTATTTTTTTTGATAGTCGTATTTTAAAAGGAAATGAAAAAGCAGAATGGATTGTTTTACATAATGATTCAAGTTTTAAAAAATATGCAATGATGTCACATTCTCCTTGTGGTAGACTTGTTGTTATTGGAAGTATTGATGGTCATTTATTAATTGTCAGTACAGAATCTATATTTGAGGTATGTAAAAAAAAAAATCTTTTTTTTGAAAGATAATCGATTGTTCATGGTATACTAATATTAACTAAACTTTTCTTTTTTTTAAAAAAAATAAATAATGATAGCCTATTAAACTTAAAGTGCATAAAACAAAAATATTTGAAACTTTTATTGAAACTTCCAAAGATCCAAATATATTTTATATTATTTCTATTGGATTTGGTGAATCTATTCTTTTGAATAAATTAGATATTAGTAATCCATTATCAGTAAGTCATTTAATTTCATCTTTATCAATTAAACACCATGGAAACTATTTTTACTTATTTTTTTTTTAAAAAAAAAAAAAATGATATCTATTTTTAGCCTACATTTAAAACACTTTATAAACTTGGTGAACCTACTGAACGAACCACTTTATTATCATTAAAATTAGTGGAAGAAACTAATTTATTAATTTGTGGTTCTCGTGAAGGTGCTTTAGTTATTTATGAATTACCTTCTCTAATAGCATCAGAAGAACAAGAAGAAAAAAAAATATTAGATATTACACCTTTAATGCAATTAAGAAGATCTCATGGACGTCAAGCTATTAGTTGTGTAACACTTAAAAATCAAAATAATCATGAAGTCATATTTTGGACTACAGGACGTGATGGATGTTATATTCAATATCGACTTGTACGAAATAATAATAATATCAACATACCCAAGATTACAGAAGAAGAAGAAGATGATGAAGAAGAAGAAGAACAACATGTTATGAAATCTGGTATTGCTAGTCAAGGTGATACAATGATTGAAACATCTGGATGGATATTAGAAAAAGTATATCGTAATAAAGTCACCAAAGGTTGGCTTGAAGGTGCCTTATGGATTGATGATGAATTATTACTTTTGGGATTTTATCGAAAACGATTTTTTGTATATAATGAAACTAAAACATTCGAGGTAAAAATTATTAGCTATATATTTTTTCTTGTAAAAAAAAATGGGTCATGAAATAATAATAATTATAACATTTATTTTATTTTTTAGTTGGTTTCTATTGCTTGTGGTGGAGCTCATCGACGTTGGCAATTTAAAGCGACAGATACAAAATTAAATTTAGCTACATTTACATTTGTTCGAAAAGAACAGGTAAAAAAAAAAAAAAAGATATCTAATTCAATCCAAGTTACGAAGAAATTCATAAATTATTTTGATTTTTTTTTTTTTAGCTCTATGCTTATTTCCGTAATGAATCATCTACGCATGGAGGTTTTAATAGTACAGTCATTCAAGATAATTTCCATGGTCGAGATGTTCGTGCTATTCGATATCTTAGTAAGTTCTATCTCTTGTATATATATATATATATTTTTTTTTTTTAAAAAAAAAAGCAATATTCCTTATTGATGAATGAATTATTATTTTTTTTTGTTTTCTTTGATAGATTCTACCATAACAAATGATCCTTCTTTTCCTTTGGTATTTGCTTCTGCTGGTGAAGATACTGTTCTTAAATTTCATCAATGTAAGTATAGATTTGTTTTGAAAGAAAAAAAAAAAAGGTGCGTTTTTTTTTTAATATTCACTTTCAATTATTATAGATATTCCATCCTTCAATACCAAATTTGCAACCCTTTCAAGTGTTCGAAAACATAAATCTGTTATTAAATCCATTGATACAAGTCAAGGTATATTTTTATTGTTTTATTGTTTTATAAAGAATATATACATATATATATATATATATTTATAAATTCCGCCGTTTATCTTTATTATTATAGGTATTGATACATTATTATTTACAAGTGGTGCAAGAGAAGAATTATGGTGTTGGAAACTTGAAGTTACCATGCCAACCCATATGAAAGAAGGTGATTTATTGGATCTTAATTGTCTTGAATGGGCTGTATGTCCAACAGTAAGGTATATATAAATATATTTATTTATTATTTATAAGATTTTTTAAAATTCTCATAAATCCTCATGTCTCATATACTCTACTTATTAGTCAAGTGATTGAAACGCGTATTATGGATATTACTGTTTATGCTATTGATCCAACACGAGGATTACATTTAGTTGGTGCAGGTTATTCTGATTCTACTGTTAGAGTAAGTTATTTTTTTTTCTTAACGAATATAATTGATTCGGTGGATAACAATATCTCATTTAATTATTATTATGGAATATTATTTTGAAATAGATTTGGTTGTTTAATGAAAAATCAAGACAATTTTCGCTTGTAGCGGATGGATCTTGGCATAGAAGATGTTTATTACAAATGGATCATGTTGTGATACCTAATGAACAAGGAAAAGATCGAATTTTATTCTTTACAGGTGCAACAGATGGACGGTAAAAGAAAAAATAACTATTTTATTTATAGATGCTATATTTTTTTTTAAAAAAAAAAAGGAATCTGACCACTTACCAATCCTTTATCTATATATATATATTGAATATAGTGTTGCTATATGGGATATCAGTCAACAATTACATGAATGTATTGAAGATGTAGCTGGATTAGAAGCAGATCCTACATTAACAGCAGCTAAATTTGATGAACCACTTTATCATTATCAACCTCATCAATCAGGTGTTAATTGTCTTCAAGTAGCTTATAATCACGATGGTAAATATATATATATATATTTCTTAGTTATATAATTTTCATTTTTTATGATAACTCTAATTTGTTATTTTGTTTTTTTAATCTAGATAAATCTTTAATTATTGTTACTGGAGGTGAAGATAATGCACTTGTGGCTGCTAAATTTAATATCACTTCTTTAGAAGAAAGTAATATTGTTCCTTGTGGAAACCCTTATTCTATTTTAGATGCTCATGCATCTTCTGTTACAGGAACATGTTTTATTAATAATAATAAGGCTATTCTTTCAACATCCACTGATCAACGATTAAATCTGTGGAAGATTAATGATGATGAAGGAATTCGTTTGGATTGGATACATGGATCATTTGTAGATGTACCTGATCCTTCTACTATGGATACTATTGAATATGGGTAAAAAAAATGATTTTATTTTTATACGATGGGGGGGGGGAGGATCAATTATATATCTAACAATCTCTCTTTTAATATATATTTAGTGGTGTCACCCATGCTGCTATTGCTGGTATTGGATTTGAAAGCTTTAAAATTCCTTTAAACAATTCACAATAATTAGCATTTGTAGATATAATAAATAGAAAGAAATAGAGTAACCACTTTTTTTTTTACTCAACCCCCCTCCCACACACACACACACGCACACTCATTCATTCTGTCATTTTATCATGTTAATAATAATAATTCAATATTTCTACATACATATGTAAACCTTTATAGTATAATAAAATAATCACCCTGCTCCATTTGATTATACACAAAAACAAAAACAAAAATCCTCATTAATAAAAATAATAATAATAACTTTTTTTTTAATCAGGAAAAAAAAAAAAAAAGAAGTACAAATATTTTTTTTTTTGTTGTTGCTGTTGTTGTCTAAAGGAAAAGAGGTTTTTGTTGTTTAAAAAAGGTCGAGAGAACATAAAGTCGTGTGCTTGTGCTTGTAATGTATGTGTGTGTTATTTATATGTACAATTGTATATTTTTTTTTTAAAAAAAAAATGACATTTCCATTTGACTTTAAGTTTTTACTTTTTTTTTTTTAACGATTCATGGTGTTATTCGTTGAGTTGCATTTTTATTATTATTATTATTATTATCCTTGACGTTGCTTATGTTTCTTGTTCTTGTTACAGGTAACAAAAAGTTTTCCACGTCTTCGAACAGTATTACAACCATCACATAATTTCTTGACAGAAGATCGTACTTTCATGGTACGTACAAGTTGAAGTGTTGCATTAGTAGAAACAAGAGGTGTTGACAATGGAATGGGTTGTCGTGTTTGTTGAAATAATGTACGTGAAAATTGTGCAAGAAATGACATTTTTATTTTAAAAATGGTTCTAATAATAAAAAAAATAAAAATGTTTATTTTTTTTTTTTTCCATACCTTTAACCCATATTTTTTTTTTGATGCGCCACTTGAAAAATATACTCGTTTTTACTAGGTAGCAAAAAAAAAAATTATGAAATATTCAGGAACAATCACTATGAATGGGGAAACCCTTACGTATATTTGGCTCATGAAAGATCCTAGTGTTTTCTAAAACTTACATTTATTATCTATAGCAAACAATTATCACTTATTAGCATATATTCTTATATTGGGTATGAGATTAAACCTCTCATTTGATTTTAATGCGTTGCTAGACAACATCATCTTTTTCTTTTTTGCGATCAATCGAAACTCATCTTCTTGATGACTCTTTTATCGTTCTTCAACTGTAACTGGCCACTACATTCGTTTTTCTTTTTTCATTGAAAAAAATGGGATTATTTAATAGCAAGACTTGTCATTGATAAGGATTCCTTTTTATTAACAATAAAAATAACATGATAATGCATTAATAAAGAATAACACGTCTGACTAAAAAAAAATTTTATCAATGAACAAACTGCAAAAAAAAAATGTATATACGTACCAAAGTTCAATAAAAAGCTTGTGATTGACATTTTCTGAGAATTTGCTTATCACATTTGATTTTCTTTATTATGTAATATTATTATTTTTTATTTGTATAGAAACTTTCATATAATAAGATGAGTAAATACGTACATATTTATTTTTTTATTTCTGATTAAACATAATGTTTGGTTATTATTGGCTAAATTATATGGAAAAAAGTAAAAGAACAGTTGAGAATAGTGGGGGGTTTTCTACAGTTCAAATGATGGTGGGGTAGTAAGTTTATATTTTTTCTTTAATTGAGGATCACACAGAGATACATCAATGTCGTATCTTATTCGTTAGAAACTTGACTAGACACTGATTTTAAGAAGGATGACCGTCAGTTTATTAAGACAAAATCATTGTTACTGTTTAAATAAATAAAGTTTTTTCGTCGTTCTCTCGGATACAGTAGTAGACACACCCCGGGCTCCGCAACTTTTTTTTGAAGGAAGTGTCATAAAACATTTAGTAAATCCTGCAATTGGCAAATTACAAAGAATATTTTATCGATTTGCATTTATCGGGGGAAAATTACAGTGCACTTAATACATTGATAAAAACTAAAATAGTAGATACTCATATAGTATATACGTAGGCAGGAGCCATCACCTAAAAAGATTAAAACTATATTAAGTCTCTCGCTATTGTTGCAAGTCTTTGATTCTGCAACAAAAAAAATCAGGAAATCTCGGGTGTTGTAAAAACCCAGGTTTTGACTGTAGTTCAACGAGTTACTGTACCATAATTAAAAACATATAAATATGCATCTCATACGTACGTAATTGCTATAATGTATTTTGTATCAAATAAAGAATCATTAAATATAAAGATACTACGAATCTGATCTCATAGTATCGCTATTTTTTTTATATGTAGAACACAATATTCCACTAATGCCGTGTATATCTTATGGTTGAGATATCAGTAGCTTCTACGTACTGCCCATCTATTGCTCACTGTATTTGAATGTGCTTGGTATAGAATAATGGGACATGGTAGTTTCAGTGCATTAAAACAAAGAAAACAATTTTATTATCTTGATATAAAGAAATGTTTTTTTTGTAGACAAGGATAGCAATTAATGATATAGAGTATGATATGATAAGAGTCTGAAAGGGTAGGTATATTTAAACGTTGAACGATAAGAAGAATAAAAAAATGATGGTACGTAGTGATAGAATGAATATACAAAATGATGGAAATAATAGAACAGATATTTACATGGTGGAACGGAATTTCGTGAATAAAAAAAAAAGGTAAACTATTTGATATTGGAAACAGATAACTTTCTATTTCTTGGTGACGGAATGCAGGATTGGTAAACTTGATGTTGGAATAGGATTGTCGATAGTTGGAATTGATATACTGTTGTCGGTATTGATATAATGTATTGTACCTTTTAATACGCTTTTGGATTGCCAAACTATGGGCAACCCCGGTAGTGGAGGCATAACCGTTTCTATTTTAGAATCGTTTTAGCAACCCCGATGATTTTTCTCCATCAGTGGGTTGCTATTTGGCAATTTACAAACGATTGTCATTTTTTTTTACAATCCATCCATTTGGCCACCCCATTTTTTACAACCTTTACTGGAGATACATTGCGGGTTCCATTTTACAAAAAATGTATTTCAGTACCTCTGCTCGGGTTGCCCTAATGTAATCAAAGGCACGCGTCTTTTATAGAATGTATCAGGAGCGAGTGGGAAAAGACATTAGACTCAAGGTATATAAACGACAAAATATTGCCAGACGGGGACGGCCATCAATTTCACAGTTAACTCGGTACCTATGGAAGAAACAAAAATTAAAAATTCGTTTAAATCATGGTTATCAATTTCAAGAATATCATTACCATTGATTATATAAATCCTGGAATACGTAAGTGTTCAGTATCTTTAGTTGACATCTTTGATAAATTCCAAACAATATCTTTGAGAGGTTTTGAAAGTTTCAGGCTGGATTCGGTTATATATTTTGTTGAAACAGCACCACCACTAAGACCTGCCTCCCCGACACTAAAGTCATCATAAAAATGTTTGATTAAAATATCTACTTTTGTTCCCGTCTTTTTTCTTGTTAATGGTGTGATACCAGGAATCGACCGATTTTTCATTAATCCTGTTGCTAGAAGAAGCACTAGCTTTTTCACCACTATAGATTAAGTATCTATGTTAAGACAATTTGAATTTATATAATCATATGTATATTTTGATTACATAACATGAAGACATACTTTAGGGCAACCCCAACGGTGCTACGTAAAATATATTTTTTGTAAAATAAAACCCGCAATGTATCTATAGCAGTGGTTGTAAACAGGGTGGCAAAACGAATGAGTTGTAAAAAAAAAAAAAAACAATCTTTTTGCAAATTACATACCCGCACTTAAAAGATGTAAAAAAAATTCCCCATCTTTTACTTCATTTTTTTTTAGCTCTTCCAAATAGCAACCCATTGATGAAGACGAATGTATTTTGATTCTAAAATAGAAACGGTTCTACCTCCACTGCTGTGGTTGCCCTTAATATAACGTAAAACTCACTTCCATCATAACACTTTTCGATAAAACCCCCTACAATCGGCGAACCATATCAGCTTTTGATGGATGGAAGCGATTCTTCATATGTATATCAATCAATTCCTCAAGATCGTATTACAAAGATAAATTACAATAAATAAGAACTAAGAAACAAAAAATTAAAAATTAAAATAATACGTAAAAAAAAAGAGAGAAGACATACTAGGCCAGAAAATTTGTTTAAGTATTCTGTTATTTCAACTGGCAATGGCTTAAGCTAGGGTTAATGGTACGTTCGTATTTCTTTCATTTCATCATCTGTGAAATACCTTTTCCAACAAGAATCCGTTATATCGAAAATTAATGAATGCAAAGAGCTGTCATGAAAACAGGGGTCAGTTTTCTTATTATACTTCACTTGTATCATATACAGTCATTAAAAGGTAATTTACAAACTGTTCATATAAACACTCTTTGACAAACGCATGCATGATATCTTCTATGTTTTTACCATTCATCAAATTCTATTTTGGATACTTTAGTTTTGTTGTATATATATCTTCAATAAATTCCTTTACTTCTGCTGATACGTAATGGAGTTTCAGATGATGTTTTTGAGTTGCTAGTGGTTATAATATTTGAATCATCTCCATTATCAGATTTTCTAACTATCGGTCTCCAGTTTATTCGTCCTTTGACCTGTACATAAGTGTGTTGGGTGAGTAAAAAAAAGCAATTTTTATTTATTTTATTTTCTCTGATAGTTTTGTCTTTGCTCGTACTGTTTTGACACCGAGTTTGTCAGCTATTCGTTCAAAGAATTTTCAAAAACAAGCGTTTGTTTGTCAATTAAAAAAGCCGGAAAGGGAGTTTCAGCCGAAACATATATACTTCGAAATACGCTTATGGCCTTATATCGAAGGTTAATGAAATAATGGAAAACCGTGACCGAAGACCTACAGACCGAGCAAATACAAAAGGCGTTCTTTCAAGCTCAGGTATAGAACGCCTGAAAACGAGCAAAACTGATGTCGTTACCAGTATTGTGGTGTTCCATGATATATTTTTCAGGTCCTATCAAAGTAGAAATAAATAGGATGGTTATTCATGACTTTTCGGTAACAAAAATTGAAACCATTCAAAGGGGGGAATCTTACATGAATCCGAACATACTCCTGGTGCCACTAGACTCAGAAATGACTTGGGAAAAAAAAGCGTCTTTTTAATGCACAATAGTGTACTGGGAAATCCAACCGACAACAATGCTTAAAATAAAGATGAATGGAATGGAATTCATTCTCGTATGTGAAAGCTTGAGAGTGGACCTAACATCAAGGTTTTTATTGATATTAGCATCAAACCAGGAGACGGACAGACATTTATACAATCTTCTGAATCCATGGGCGGTCATTCCTCATTGTGAAGAAAAAATCGTGTCTTTTGGGAATTATTTTTTGATAATAAAATTGTTTTACAAAGGGCCGTAATGGTCGGACGTACTTAATAATATTTCACATCCCAACAAAATTTTAAAGAGCATGGACTCGATGAAAAATATGTCAAATAAAGAAGATAGTCGATTAATTCATTTCATAGGATTCAACCTTTTACCTCAGGATTCAAATCATTTTGACGGTTAAGGCCAGCAGTTGCATTATATATTGCTTTTGTGATTCTACACGTAATATAGCATTTAACTGGAAAATCTTTATCATGTATACATGCTTTTCGTTTTAAAGTACTGAACGATCAGATTAATGGATAGCACTAACATATAGATAATCAACACCAATTTTTTTTTATATCTTTTTTTTTTTTTTGGCTTTTTTAGGTGACTGAATATATAGATATATAACCCCCCGCCCCCATTTTTTTCTTTTTCTTCATATGAGAAAAAAAATACTATAAATTAGCAATAGGTATCAATAGAAGATGGCCAGAAAATTGTCTAGTACAGTAATTCATTACAGCAAGAACCAGCTCTCTTTTTTTTTTATAATATTACTAAAAATTACATAGTGTTGTTTTTTGATAACAATGGTCTCGCTGGTTTACTGAACTCCAATTATTATATAGACAACCACGCGTTGGTTTCATTTTTCATGATTGGTGAAAGGGATGAATGGGATTATATTCTCCTTTTTCTACTAGTCTTTGTATTACCGTTTTAATTTCACACTCATTGGGTTTCTATAATTGCAAATTATTCCTTCGTGTCTGTTATTATGTTAATGACAATAATTACTACATGTTTTGGTTCATCTTATTTAATAGATTCGCTGTAGTAGAGCCCAGGTTTTTGCACTCCCACTAAATTGAATACCCAGAATTCCTCAACTTTTTTTTTGAAGGATTTGCCACATTGAAAAAACCTGGAGTTTACTGTATTTCCCGTTCAGGAAATACGACTTAACAAATATTATATAATTTTACGTGTTGTACTTCTGATAATGATTGAGTTAAATGATATATAAAATGGATAGTAGTGCTTAAATCTGAAACTGTTTTTATCTAGTAATCAAGCCCACTAAAGGAAATAAAAACTGAACAGCTGTTTATTTTATATACGCGTCTTAATAATTATTAAAATGACATTGATTTATTACATGGTATAAGATATTATTCTATTGGTATTAAAATATTTATGTATAGCTTATGGAGAGGTTATATTACAAGGTATGATAATAATATTGTCATTAAAAATTCTATTTTCGCAACAAAAGATAGTCGGCTTTGACTTGATAAGTAGTAGACCTGGGTAAGTTTTTTTTCACCCCGTTTAACTTTGATTTTTTCATCAAATGCCTTGAAATTGATGATCTTGTTGACTGTTCTGCGAGGGAGTTTGTACTGATACTACTGACACTAAGAGTAGATTGACGACTAGCATTGTCGAAAGATAAACTATGTCGAAGTTTATTTAGATCAACACTTTGGATTGAGATTTGAGATGATAAAGAAAGCATTATTGTTCTTGGTTTTATTCTTGTCGTGTTATTCGATAAAGAGGATGTGTTTGTAATAATAAATAGCTCAGAATTAATGCAGAGTTGTGGGAGTATTTATATAAAAGTTTACATCATGACAACACTACTTGATTACAAATGTATTTCTTAATTCGAAGTAAATCGAATGTATTTCTTTGATCTGTAGCTCGGAGTTTCCATGCATTACTAATACAACACTTATGGTAATAAAAAAAAATGTAGTTTTGTTGTCATTAATTGTGTTGATGGTTACACAGACATTATATTTTGAGTACATAAATAACAATAATAGTATTAAGCAATCTTATCTCGCTTCTTTATATCTGTATCTTATTAGATATTTTGCTACACTATTCTACAGTGGCTGCTTTCTATAACAATTTCATCCCACCGTAAGACGAAAAACAGATCATTATATCAAATTAAGAAATTATCGCTATAACTAATTGTTGATCTGAGTTATAATGAACGGATAAAATAAGATTTATATCACTTGTATGTCCGTGTTCACAAAAAAGAAGGAAAAGAAAGCACCAGAACGTTCTATCGTTCTTCCTGATAAATAGGTACTACCTATTCCGTTTTTCCAAAAACAAGTAACGAAATCTATAAAACAATCTATCGTTCATACTATTAATAAGCTATTAAAATATAACATGCTTTTTTTTTTTGCAAATTTTTTTCACTTAAATAAGTCTCCTGTTATTACTTGCAATCGAATTGCAACCAGATCATCATTTATAAATAATGCTGATGCCCCACAAGAAAAAAAAAACCGCCAGTCTCTCACAAAGCGCCAAAAACTGTCTATTGTTTATAAATCCATGGAAACTGATAAAGGACAAGTTGAACTAGCACAATGGGCAAAGGAAAAGTAGAATCTTAAAACTGTTCCTGCTCAATCTACTATTTCGGAGATTCTGAGTAAAAAGAATGAATTTTTGGCTATGACTGACGAAGAACGTGATGGCAAAAGAAACAGACGGTGTGTCCATCGTAGTATTAATTCGATTCCAGGTAAAGAATCTAACGATGTTCAAGCTGCAGCTATTGGGGCAGGTAATGGTATGTATTATATATGTAGTTATAAACAGTGTTTTTAAATGTCGTTATACTGATAGTTAGCCATAGATATTACCTACTCAAGAACAAGAAGAACAGCGGCGCCATGATCAACAAGAAAAACAAAAACCGATTTTCGCAAAGAAGGAGCAGAGGGAACATATCGCTGAGTTTTGGATAAGATAGTAGTAGTTGACAATGAATCTTATCTTCAGATTATTGAATTCCTGAGAAAAAAAGCTGAAAGAATAAAGTCAAAAGAGCAAAAAAGTGCCCAGCAAACTAGCATTACTTCTTTTTTTAAAAAAAATAAACATGAGTTGTTCGCTTAATATAACGATACTTTTCTGAAACGTTGTCAAATACCATGATAGAAAATTAACGATATTGTCGAGCAAAAATATCAGATAAGGATTTAATCATATTATTGTATAGAAAAAAAAAATAGAAATCCAGCAACTGGGATAATGATAATGAAATCGTCGCATGTTTTCTATAGATAATATGTGAAATATCGAGAAGAATAACATAATGTGCAGTAAGTCATAACACGTTTCTCTTATATGAAATGTATATTACGAATGGTTAACGCAATATCTTTTTCCAACTTGGGATTTGGAGCAGTAACGTAACAAATATAAGATTCAAAAACGGACAATAAGTTCTGTTCATATTGAAAATAAAACAAAAGTAAATACTATACTGCATAAAAATGATTTTTTTTTTTGCTATTACCCCATACCGCAACTGTTTTTCATGTGAAGGAGACGGAAAAAAATTAAACGGGAAAGCAGAAATGACAGTGACAGCTGGTATTGAATATATATGGATGATCAGATCGAATACACTTGATGGTTAGACTAATACGTACTGGCACTATTTCTTTACAGTAAGCATGATACACTTGCATAACATCGTATAATAGCTAAGATATACAGAGAAATAGAAATAAAAATACGAGGAAGAGTTTATATAATGTAGCTTGGTTTTTTTAAGATACGTATGTAAGTAGTCTTTGCTTAGTTTTGTTATGTGTATGTGGGGGCTTAAATTCTAAATGATATACGTATCATGAATAAATACTATTTAATTAATCAATTACGTAACAGCAAAAAGGATGTAATTCTTATATAGTACGTACGTATACGTACGATGAATTAGTATATAAAAATGAATTTACATTTTTTTCTTTATAAATAGGTGTCATACTATCACTTTGTTCTTTTAAGGAGATGGGTGCCCAGATGGCACGCATATCCGATTATCATTGCCGGTTACATAATACAAAAAAAATTGAGATTAAATATATAAAAAGGGATAGTTTTGTAACTCTGTTTTAATAATGAATACACTCGTATTAATTAGGCGCATATAAACGACAAAAATAAAAGAAAAATTCAAAGAATTGTATTTTTTTTTTATTAAGTGATAGGTTATACTATCTACAAAAAAAAAGAAGAGGATTGTTATACGTACGTATGATAATTGAATTAAATTAATGTACACCACCCATTTAATTGCAACCAAGAGAAAATCTTGATTTAGTTAGTTGACATGACAATGACTTATACGTATAGGCTTTTTGTGTTGTTAAGATTGGAACAAGAACTTGTAATACCATCTAGTCAAATGCTCAGTATATAAAAGAATGAAAGTTACATTTTATTATTATGGGTGTCATATAAAAGTACGTATGTATTCGATAATATTTGTTTGGTTCTAAAACTTTGGCTCTAAAAGTAAAAAATAGAGTTTGTCACGTCATGCAAAAAAAAAAACACTTTCTTTTTGTTGCCATGAGACCTTAATATTGTGTTTGGAATAAAAAATAAACTGTTTTCTTCTCTGCATTACGTAGTTTTAAGAGCAAACACAAATAAACTATCAAGGACATTCACTCGTAATGAAATATATAATGCAATAGTAATTCATTCGAGTGACTCATTTGTAAAAAAAATAAAAATAAACTAATATTTAGCACGTAGATACAGTAAACTAGCGTACCTGCCCCTTTTTTTAATACAGCAACAAAAATCATTTTACGTACTTGAACTTAGTACCATTAAAAACAGAATGGTTTTGGTAAACGCACTTCAATTATAAAAACCTTTATTAAAAAAAAATTAATAATAATAATTAAAAGTTATTATTATTAAAAAAAAACCAACAATAAAAAAAAATTAATAATAATAACCAAAAGTTATTATTATTAAAAAAAACCAATAAAAATTTTTTTTTATTTAAAAAAAACCAATAAAAATTTTTTTTTATTTAAAAAAAAAAAAAAAAAAAAAGAAAGCAATTTCCAAAATTGCTTTCAAAATTTCAAAATTTCAAAACTTCAAAAAGCTCAAGTTCAAAAAGCTCATGTTCGAAAGAACTCAGAGAAGTCTTATTGAAAATCAGAGAAATCTTATTAGTTAAAAAACTCAAGAAATCAGAGATATCTTATTGAAATTCAGAGAAATCTTAAAGAAGAAACTCATGAATTGCAGAGAAGTGAAGAAAAAAAAGAAGAAAAAAAAAAAAAAGAAGGAAAAAGTTCCCCCTTTTTATAACTTTTTTTTCGTGACCGTTTTCAAAAATTTGAATTTCCGTAGTTATGACGCGTTTATGACTGTTCAATTTATTTGAAATACCGAAAGAACCATGTGACATTGTTAAATGAAGTAAAAGATATTAAGTCGTAAGAATGAAATAAAGAGGAATAATAAGAAAAGAAAACTGTTCAATGGTTAAAGAAGTACATAAATCGTTTCATGCCGATCCATGTTATTAGTTTGTTTCACAAAGCTACTCCGAAAAAGCACAGACCCCCTTATCTCACACCGTTTTTTTCAAAAGGAATTAAAGTTTGTCGCTGAGTTTTTTTTTTTTTAACGAAGAAAATTTTTGTGTTGCGTTGGGGGGACTATCACATTGGTTAGAATTATTATCAATTTGTCGCATGCCGAATTATAACTTTGAGCCTTGATGATTTATTTTTGCTGTTTACAATTTGCTACTCACGTAGTTATATAATATTTTATTTCTTCGGCGATAAAGTATAAATTGTTTAAAAAGACATTAATCAATAATAGCACAAGATCAAAGGGATGAAACCATTCCGTTGACCCCAGAAGAAAAGGTGACGAATTTCTTCTTAGAATGTAACTTTTACCAGTAAAGTTAAAATTATTATCGTCGATTGTAAGTTGATGAATAAGTTTTGCTGTTTCAGAGTTTCTTAATCCATTATTTCTGATTTGACGAATAAAAACTGGAAAAAAAAACTTTTTACCGAAGACGAATTAGATGAAGTAAACAAAGAATAGGGGATTCACTTGTTGTATGCCATAAAACTGAGAAATTTGAATGGCATTATGCTGAATCAAAAAAGGTGGTATGTATAACTAACAATAATAAATGAGCAACATGAACAAGATCAACAGGCAACATAAAGATAACAATAGCAATTAATGCTTTTCTTTATAGAAAATAAGTATTGGCATTTATTAATATGTAAGAGCTATGGATATCTTCAATGATTCTTCTATAGAGCATTTTTTTTTGAAAGTTTTAAGTCACGTCTCTTTAGCATTCGTGATATGCCTGAAACAGACCAGCAAAAATATCTTTCATTTGGCTTTGTTAATTCTATTTCTGTTGGATCAGATATTGTAGCAAAATGAATTTAGCTTAGGATTTTTTTTCTTGTTTAACAGTACCGAGATCTCTAGGGAAGCCAATGGTTATGAAACCAATTAATGTCGTTAGTAGTCGTCCATCACTGCTATCAATAAACGAAAAAAAGAGTCGCCGGGGTGACACGATTTATAAATATGGAATGAGCAAGCTCGGATACTATAAAGGTGGAGCTGCCGAAATCCAAACAAAGACGTTCCGCGATTGGTCTCTCAAAATCCCCCTAGAGTTAAGAGACATATTGCTGCAAATCTGCTCCATAATTCTTACGTGATCGGGTTTAGCATTACTGGTATATATGGTTTTATATAAAATATGTGGATAAAGGTGGCAGTTTTAAAATACAGATATGTGGAGGAAGGAGTTGTTGAATTATACGGGAATAACAAAAAGTTTTGAATGACTGAGATACACAAAGTAAATAGTTCATGATTATTGTATTTTTTTTTATGATGTAGATTCTGGTGATGTTGATGATGATGTCAAAAAATCTATTTGAACGGTTGATATAAATAAAGTGTCTAGGTAATTAATTGAATGTTATTATTTTTCGTTTTGATGATGTTCTAGAACCGTGTGACGTTGCTGGTGCTGGTAAGAAGTTTCCAGGGAAACACCAATGATCCGCTCCCGTGGAGGTTGCCATGGGCCGAGAAACGCTATCCAGCGACTCAACTGTGTCATCTATGATTTTTTTTCCGTTGTATGCGAGAGTAAAAAGAGGTAATAGCATAGAAACCAAGTTTGAATCGCTGTGCGGGAAATCTAACGGGCACGTTTTTTTTCGCACACGAGTAATATATCCCGCAGGGATGTTGACATCTAAAAGGGAAGCACGACCACCTATATAACTATGTTAGAAATTATTCTTAAGCTAATATATACTTATATAAACTAGTACCTTTATCCACACAATTAATTTAGAAACCTTGTGTACCAGTAATGCTATATCTGATGACGTGAGAATTATGAAGCAGATTTGGATGATATGTCAATTGCAGCAACATGTCTCTTAATACTAGGGGCATTTTGAGAGACCAATCGCCAACTTCACAGCATCCAAGTTCCCTCACTCCATATTTATAAATCGTGTCACCGCAGGCGACTTATTTTTCGTTTATTGGTAGTAGTGATGGACGACTACTGACAACATTAATTGGTTGCATAACCATTGGCTTCCCTAGAGATCTCGGTACTGTTGAACAAGAAAAAAAATCAAGTTAAATACATTTTTAAACCATCTTGCTCCGCTACTATTAATGTATCCAAACAATTTCTTACCCTCTTGCTACAATATCTGATCCTACAAAAATTGTATTGAAAAAGCCAAATAGAAGATACCGCTTATCTGTTTCAGGCATATCAGCGATATTGAAGGAACGTGACTTAAGAAAAAGATACGCGATATTTTGGAGCTCTTGTGACATCCAAACTTTCACATGCTCTGTAACAGGATCATTGATTTCCATGGCTCTTCCATATTGGTAAACACCAACACTTAATTTCTATAAAAAAAAAAGCATAAATTTATGTTTGCTACTGCTGATCCTGTCAATGTTGTCAATTTTTATAGTTATATCTACATACCATCTTTTTTAATTTAGCATAATTCCGCTCAAGTTCTTCGGGTTCGTGGCATACCAATGACCCTCCCTCTTTATTTACTTCATCTAGTTCGTCTTGAGTAAAAACGTTTTTCCAGTTTTTTTCGGTCAAATCCAAAATAAGTGACTGAGAAGGGCTAAAACGAAAAATACAGCAAAACGTATTTATCAATTGGCAATCGACGATCACCAGATTCACATCAAAGATAATGATTTTTACTTACTGGTAATATTTACACTCCAAAGCGAAATTTATCACCTTTTTGACAGACAAGGGGCTAGTTTCCTCCATTCGTGCTTGTTCTTTTGTTGATTTGAGATACCAAAAGTTTTCTTTGTTGTCTTCGGTGAATTTTTCAAACCGCTTGCGCAATATCTCTCTATCAGTTTCAGTTGGTCGTGTTCTTAAGGTTGGCAAGGAAGTAAATGATGATGATGTAGAAGGTGAGGGATCGGTTTCATTGTTGCTATCAGATAGAAGGTTCGTTGATGCTGAGTTGTTGTGGTGTCTAGATTTTTACATAAATATTAGTATCCTGTATAAACGAGAACAGTAAGAAGAAGCAGACTAATGGACCAAACGTACATGAAAGCTTACCCAAACAACTTTTTTCGACTATCCCTTGATTTTATCTAATCGGTTTAAGTTGATTACTTTGTTACTATTTGATTATATGTAGTAGATCGGTTAAAAAGTACTTACGAAACTCATTTTTATTTTTAAGACCTTTTTAACAATGATATCTGGCCAAATCTTCTCGGTTGATCTTCCTGGAGGACTGTTTCGCTTGATGAAGTTAATTTTTTTTCCCTGCAAAATCAGCTGTAGAATACTGCTGATATGTTTGCAGGTATTTCACGAACAGCTGATAGAAAAAAAAGAGTAGCTTAAGTTAATACAGGTAATATGATAAATATTTTTTGTTTTCTATCGTTTTGAACTTCTTGGGTTACCATTAGGATTGACGATCCAGATCAAATTTAGTAATCCAGATTATTCATGGATTAGAAAACTTGAATTCGAATCCGATTTATAAAGATTCGAATCGAAACGGTAATCCGTGATGCAAAAAAGCCAATTATATGAAATCTATGCTTGTTACTAGATCCCAATATTTTCTTCGTATAAAAGAAGGTATGTTATAAAATCATATATGATAGTCATTTGCAATTGTTTAAGAAACATGAAGCGTCGGTGACACGAGATATAATTTTTACATGATTTTATTATTTTCGTTTCTGGTAAAAAAAAAAGTTGTAAAAAGGTGGTAGAGGTATGTTTATATGATATGAACTTATAGTCATATGATGTATTGTTTACCCCCCCCCCCCTTTTTTTTTGATATCACATCTACATTGTTTATCAATATTACCTTTATTAAGAGTAGATTTTTTTTTTATTTTTAATTACGAGGAAACGAACCAACGTACTTTTCTTTCTTTATGAAAGAAATGTATATAAAACACGCGTGCCAAAAACTTTCCAGTTCCTTCCAGATACGCCCAAAATTCACGTTTTGTTTCAAAAGTTCGCAGGATTGAGTTCTGATTAAAATTCTTCAATGGGATTAAGAAATGGCGAACATAGGGATACGTATATACAATACTTCTCAGAAGACATGTTTAGCATAGTTGTTTGAACCAATTGGTGTGATGAATCACTGCATTATCCATAACCATTAACCTTCCATATATATCGCATTTTTTTCCAAAATATCCATCAGAGTCCCTAAGAATTCACAGAAATACTCAGTGTTTGTTCTAATCTTTGCAATTATGCGTTGTTCACCATCTTCGATTTTCTTTTTTTTATCCACCCGTTTGATCCACCAGTTACTACCTGATGCTTTTTAATGGAAGGTTTATTACGCCTTCGGCAGCAATAGATATACTGACATTTCGATCGTTTGATATTAGAGCTCTAGCAAGAGTACCACTTTTTTGATCGTATAAAAGATTATTTTACCTGTACATTAAATTCTACTCCTTCGATAAAAACACACTGATGGAAATCAATTTGTCTTCTGAGCTCAAGAATCCGTTTCCACTCTCATCTTGATAACTGCGTACCTGATACTGGATAAAAGCTTGTAACTTCTTCATAAAAGGTTCACAGAGCTTTACGGAATACGTTTTGACCCGCTTTGCGTAATATATACTCGAAATGTTTCACAAAGTTTTTCTTGTGCTTCTTTTATTGTAAAAATGGTATCTTTATCATATAACTACTAACAAAATCCGCTATCATTAATTATTAATGTTGGTAATGATGTATATTTTTTTTACATTGATGTGAAAGATACAGTTGACTAGCTATAGAACGAGCATAATACGTTTGTTCAGTGTGCTCTACCATTATAAGTATGGGAGTAGCCTCTTCTGCACTTAGAGTAATATTCTTAATAGCATTATTAATGAGTTCGTCCGAATACGGGATCTCAGGAAAAAATCTGGCTCCAATTTCTTCTTGTTATGGTTATTTTTTTTTACTATTATGTTCTTGAAAATTTGTAATTAAACTGATATAATTGTATTTAATAATTATGCTCATGTACGTATATTGCTAAAATATAACCATTTTTTCTACTAAGTCGACTTGCAGTTCAGTTATCAGAAAAAAAATTATCATACATGGTAGTTCTGGACATTTTAATATTGTACGTACTGCATGCTAATTGCTATGTATTAAACTAAGGCATATACGAGTACATTATATACCAGAGTATTTATGCTATTTGTTATACGTAAAGTTATATTTAGTAGATAAGCACCATAATTATTTATTTCTGTATATCTCCACTCATCATGAGCTTTCCATTATTAGGAGCCTGTGAATAAATAGTGTTATTTTTAAGCACTAAATTATAAACTAAAATGCATATAAAAGAGCCATTTCTGTAGTAACAATAGAGATTCACAATGTAATAATGATTTTAATAGGGTTGTTTTCAAAAAAATTAAGTACATATATAGAAAACAGTTAATTATTGTGTCACTCGGTTTATTCAAGCCTAGTGGCCTCGTCCTTGGTTCCTTGTATTATATGACTTCAACACAATAAGTGCGTTACTGGTTTGGTGCACCTATAATTTTCACAATGTATTCTGTTAGTATTATTTGTTCTTTTCGTGCAGCTACTTGTTGGTTCCATGAAAATATTTCCCCCTTTATAAAAAAAACTTTAATTCCACTCCATTATTTTTTAACTTACAGCCTATTAAAAATACATTCATTTGATTTTAAAGTGATGAATGTCATATATAATTTTTACAATGAATTCTGTTCGTATTTATTGTTTTGGAGCCATTATACCAAATGTTAACATCCCTCGCTTATTTTTTTAACGTACCAGCTATCAAGGATCTACACATTTTGTTTTGAAGTAATGGATGTCATTTATAATCTTTAAAATGAATTCTGTTAGTGCTTGCTCTGTTTCCTTTCATTATAAAAAACGTGATATCCACTACTTACAGTCTATTAATAACCCACACATTTGGTTTTGAAGTTATTGGATATCGTTTATAATTTTTACAATAGATTCTATTAGTATTTCTTTTTTTTATGCCATTATAATAAAGGTTAAGATCCTTGACTAGTTTTCTTTAACTTACAAGCTATCAATAGTACAAACGTTCGGTTTGAAAGTGATATGGATGTCATTTATAAATTATATAATGAATTATGTTAGTCTATGAGCTTTTCTGTGCCAGTATGATAAACATTAAGTCTACTTCATCATTTTGTAACTTACTCCCTATTTATAATCCACACATTTGGTTTTAAAATAATATATGTTATTTATAATTTTTACAACGAATACTGTTAGTATTTGGTCTTTTTTATTCCATCATAAGAGAGACGTTAATTTTACTTCCTTATTTTCTGACTTACCCTCTATTAATAATTAAAACATTTGGTTTTAAAGTAATAAATATCATTTATAATTTATATAATGAATTATGTTAGTCTATGAGCTTTTCTGTGCCAGTATAATAAACATTAAGTCTACTTCATCATTTTGTAACTTACTCCCTATTTATAATTCACACATTTGGTTTTAAAGTAATAGATGTTATTTATAATTTTTACAACAAATACTGTTAGTATTTGTTTATTTTTATTCCATCATAATAAGCGTTAACTCCACTTCCTTATTTTCTAACTTACCATTTGTTTCTATTTCAAACATTTGGTTTTAAAGTGATTAATGTTGTTTATTATTTTCAAAATGAATTCTATTAGTATTTGTTCTTTTTTATGGCATTCTAATAAACGTTGAAGCCACGCCGTTTTTTTTATAACTTACCATCTATTTATAATACACATATTTGGTTTTAACGTATTGGATATCATTAATCATTTTCATAATGAATTCTGTTAGTATTTGTTTTTTTTTGTGGCATTTTAAGAGACGTTAACTCCACTCAGTTATTTTGTAACTTACCAGCTATTTATAGCCCACACATTTAGTTTTAAAGTAACAGATGTTAGTTATAATTTTTACAATGAATTCTGTTAGTATTTGAACTTTTTTCTGTCGTTACGTATGGGAAGTGTTAACTCCACTCCCTTATTTTTGTAACTTACGATCTATTTATAAAGGTAGACATTTCATTTTGAAACAATGGATATTATTTATAATTTTTACAATGAATTCTGTTAGTTTAAGTTCTTTTCTCTATCATTATAAAAAAAAGTGAATAATTCTACCCCTTTATATTGTAACTTACCACTGTTTTCAGGAATGGCACCATTACCATCATAATTTTGAATGTCATCACTTTGCTGAGCAATACTGGTGTATGCTGCGGAAAGGACCAAAACAATGGCAGATAACATAATAGTAGAGTATTTCATGATGATTTTTTATTGTTGAATGAAGAGAGATGTAGTTGATTTGATAATAAGATAAATCTCGCTTTATATAAATCTCGTCCGCGTCCACACCCAATGTTCTGAATGTCCCAATTGGGATTTGTTTATATAAACACAGGCACCATAAACAATTGCCTTATTGAACATAGAATTTTCGTGCAGTTTGCTTTCTTTTTGTGATGGGACCCGGTTCTTTTTGGGGATGGATAAAGCAACAGAAAACAAAACAAAAAAAAACAAAACTTTGGGATAGATATACCAACTCTCAAAAGTATATTTTTTTATTGAAAATAACAATTTATGAACACTTCTATTTTACTATAGCTATTATTATAAAAATTATATATTGATATTGACTCTAAGCCTATCATGTTGTTGCTTGGCCCAAAGTGTTTTTTTTATTTATCTACTACTACTGCATGGCGTGTGTCCCTCACGTTAATTCTCATGCATCGTAAAAATGGTATAATATTGTGGCCCCAAAGCATCAATCAAGCTTTTTTCTATACCTAAATCTCTTAAAACGTTGACTGGTAATATTATATTTACGTTATGATAATTATATACAGTAATTATTTGTTAAACTAGTACTCGTTAAACAGGTATTTCGCTACGTAAATCAGTAGTATCTCTCAAGTATTTTTTATAAACTTAGTAAAATATCGATGATTCGATAAACCCGTATCAGGTGAATTTTTCTAAATATTTACCGGATTTATAATAATAGTTCTTTTTTTTTTATATAATATTACTCTTCTAATTGGTAGAATCAGTAATGCGGGCTGCTTAAACTGCATATCAGTTCTTTCCTTTGTTTCCAAGTAATCAATTTGTTTGTGCGGCAAATATAAATATCCAGTTCCTATTTGTCGTTAAGAGAAAGGTCGTCAACAAATTTTTGATAACAGTGTCTGTTTTTTGCCAATTTCATGCAGATAATTTCTCTTCTTTATCGCCTACTTCTGCCCCAGCTTCTTCTTGTACTTATTCGTCACCGTTAAATATGTAATTATAACGTTGATGCTATTTATTTCTACACATTTGTTCAACTACTAACCATGTTCTATATTAAAAATACAAACACATTTTGTTGTGAATTTATTATTTAAGCAATCTCTGGTTCAATGTCGACACCACGGCTAAAAAATGCATGGAATTGCTTAATTCTCTATGAATATGAATTATGGGTTATGAAATATCATGCTTCTCTATGAATATGCATGAAAAAAGACAATCATTCATTTTCATGGAAATAAATCCATGAATCTCTATTACAAAACTTAATGAATATGAGTGACAATGTATGACTCTGAGTGATATATGAATCTGCATAAAATTGAACAAATATCTATGAAAAGATATCTATGATTATGAATGAAAATGCATGCTTTGTAAATATGAGTGATAATCTATGAAATCGCATACTTATACTTCGTGAAACCATAATCGTTTGACGAGAAGTAGTATTCCCACGCACTTCTTTTACTACTTTTCTCATTATCTCATATAGTTAATGACCCACAAAAATAAAATTTTATTATTCAAAGTGCCTATCATAATATAATAGAACTGGTTTCAACCATGTTATAGCTACAGTATAATGTATATGTTCATAAAGTAAAATATATATTATTCGAAAACTAGGTGCTGAAAATCCACGAATCTGCATGAATCTGTATATAAATAGGTAATGGATATGACTGAATATCTATGATTCTGCATAGATCTATGAATCTCTATGAAGTGACACGTTTCATAGAGATTCATGGCATTAATGATCATGCAGATCCATGGAAATCCATTCATTTTTATTACTCATTTTAGCCGTGGTGGTCACTGTTTTATGAATATTTTCACTTTTATCGCTAAAAGATTAACTCAAAGTAGCAAAGCTATATTAAGCACCTAGCTACATCATTGAGCTGTCATCTTTTCTACCATGTTGATCTTAATCTAATCATAGTATATCTTCTAGTATGTCCTGTATTTGATAGCTGAGTCTCGAAATTAAACGGGTATTTCGCTAAACAGGTACAAATTCTCACATACAATATTGGGTACCGGTTTAACCAATAATTACTGTATATTGCTACATATAAAAATATACACATTCATGTTCGCCTATATTCCAACACGGTAAGCAGCCTAATTATTTGGCGTATGAACGATTAAACTACTAAATATGTTATACTCTTTTTTTTATATATATACGTATGTGCACCAAATATAAGATGTAATGGTATCCTTATTTTTTAAGATATTGAATAAGTGGTTTATCTAGTTCTTCAGTATACTTAATAAAAAGATAACTACTTTGTAGTTTTTATATCTTTTCATACAAGTTTGTAATTAACGAGGTTACTCTTATACCTGAAAAATCAATTGAAGTCCATTTTGTGCCAAACGCGTACGATCACTTTCTGAGAAGTGTAGAAACGCAGTGGATAGATATTTTTTTTGTTGTTTTAATGAAAATCAATAGAAGTCTTGTCTCTATGTTATAACAAATATAACATTTACAAAACACCAGAAAAAAGAAGCCGTTGTATTATATAAAGTACTTGGAAATTATCTTATTTATTTTTTATTTAAATATTCTATCAAGGTTATTGTGTAAAACTAACAATAAAACAACTTTTTCTTGGAAATATTTATATATGCAATAGTATACGGATCAATTGCATAAATTGGGGAGGGACAAACTACTTATATTAAATAAAAACCATACTTTCTTTAAACTTTGAACTGTGTTTTTTTTTTTAAAAAAAACCCACTAACTTGACCGAGTAACTTTTTTCCTTGTCTTTAACTGGAATAATGATTGTGTTGAAGCTTTTTCAAAATACTTTTGTCTTGATGTAACTACTTTATTCGGTAACTTTTTTTTGGTTGTATACAAGTTGAAATTTTAGTTTCTTTTCTTTTACGTAGAGAAAAAGCATTCTTTTTTCTTTTTTTTTTTGAAAAGTAGGACTTACTACTACTACAATATTATTATCAGCATATGTGACAGTAACAACATGATCATCAAATTTTTGCATTCTACAAGGGTAATGTTCTCCTTTGGATATATCAATCATATCCCATTCTAAAACATAAGGCCCTGTACTCTATATATATAATTGTAATCAATCGTTTTTTTTAGTTTCTTATTTCTGTTCAACACAGGGCAATATTTTTTTTAAAAAAAGAAACATAATTCATTTTCTTTTTTTTACTTACGTACCGTTATAATATTCCGATTATTATATCGATTTGTACCAAATGTTGCTTTCGTAAATGAAATAGGACCTTCATCCATCAACATGATTTGTTCCGGTCGGATCTTCAATATATTGGGAACAGGTTTATCATCCATACCAAACATTTTCTTATATCCTAATATATGTTGTTGTTGTTGATCATCATAGTCTTTATGCATAACATCATATAACATTAAATAGTGTTGGCATGTAGCTAAAACATAACGACCATCTGCTGAAACATCTAATGATTGAACTGATCCGCCAAGTGGAGGTAATGTAGTTTTACCCATTTGTCCTAGTTGGTCAAATAACCGAATATCACCTCGATGACTTCCAATAATAACATGACCCACATCAGATGTTGTTAAAGATGAAAAGTCAGTCTTAATCATATAACGTTTACATTGTTGTTGAACTACTTTTTCAGGTGATCGTGGATCTATGCGAAAAACAGCATTGGAAGTAATACCAATTAATGTTGGTTCATTGGTTATTTGTGCGTACTTTGAGGTAGGTGCCAAGGAAACCACTATATATATTAAATATGTTTGTTTTTTTAAGATAAGTACAGATATAAACGTTTTTATATTACTTGTCTCTTACTTACATGCATCATTATCATCATCGATTCCCCATTCATCCACTATTTTTCCATGTTCTATATCATAATGAGCCACTCGATTATCTTGTTTTAAAACTAAATAAGAGGATTCGTCACGATAGAGCATGGCTTGCCGTGCTGATATTGTTTCATCAAAACTTGTACTTGATGAAAAATAAAGTGATGATCGTCCAGAAATATTAGATGAAGAAGAATGATAAATTCCTAGTTTATTACCACGTAATATATATGCCGAATGGTTTTTATAACTCATCGTCAAAATTTCATTGGCAGCATTTCCACTCATAAACTTTAATTCTTCTTCTTTATCTTCATCACTTGTTCCTTCTTCCTCATGATTCGAGTCCACACTATCAGTTTCATCTTCTATGTCTGCATAATGTGTTATTTTTTTTTAAGAAAAAAATTAATTGGTATATAATATAAAAAAAAAAGAAGTAGTAAATCACAAAAGTAAGATATATACACTTGCCATTATTTTCATTTGTCTGTTCTTCAAATACTATTTGTATATTATTTTCGATGGCATTAATCACATAATCTTGATCACCTTTCTATCTTGTTTTTTTTAGTTGAAACTTTTTGAATATTATCTTTTCTTTCAATAATTGTTTTACTTACACATGATTTATAAAAAGGTATTTGACTAGATGTTTCATAAATACATTGTCCAAAATTAACAATAAGTTCTCTCCAATCTTCAAAATCTGTAGTTTTTAATAATAAAGAATAACAACGATCATCTATAATATATTTAAAAGAACGATTCATAATCAGTAATATGAAGAGAGTTACCCCTTTCTATACAAGGACGAGGTATATGGTTCCAAGAAAAGTTATGTATATTACTTTCAAAATAATTCCAAGACATAGCTTTTTCTTCTTTGTTAAAATTAACATTGATACGAGGTTCAACGGGTTGTAAAAATGTGGAAATATTATTTCCTTGAATGGATAACCAATCTATAATTTTGAAAAAAAAAAGTTTGATATTATATATATGAATATATAGAAAACAAGATAACGTGATATAAAATAGCAACTCACGGTCCAGAGGTTTGAAGCTAACCAAGTCGACATTGACTAAACTTTCTTGAAAAACATATTGATCTTTATTCGGTATAAAAATGTAAAAATCAGCTTGAATGCTTACAAGTCGATTGTAAGGTTTTGTTTTATTCTTTGATGTCCCTTTAGGGAATGTAAATGGAAATGTTTGTATCAAACCAATCGGTTTATTAGATTTTCGTAACAAATGTTTCGATCCGAATAAAAATTGATTGGTGATACTAAAAAATAATAATATGTGATATATTGTAAGATATTGTAAGATATTGAGAAAGGAAAAGACTGTGAATGAGTGCACATTTTATTTTGATATACGTATTATACATCAGTTTACACTTATTGTTGTATGTGCGTATGAAAGTTTTATACGTATAAAACTTACATTAATGGTTCTTGACATTCATCACCTATGCCAAGTTGCTGATAAACGAAACGTGTAAAACTATTCACATCTGATAATGAAGTAATATTATTACAAGTAAATTCATATGTTTCGTTTAATTCCTAATGGATAGTAAAAGATATTTTATTAGTTGTCACGTTATATATTTAGGGATATGGAATAATAACACACATTTCTTCATTTACTTTCTTTCCCCATCCCCCCCCCCAATATTTTCTTCTCTTAAGTTAACGAAAATCAAAAAAAAAAAAAGTGGTTCAAGATGGTCAAGTCTCTAAAAGAGCAATAAATAAATAAATAAATAATATTTACTGTGTTAACCCAAGTCAATGATATACGTTTATCATTTTCTTCTTCGTTATCATAGATGATAAATTCTGTATTTACAGTCAGTGGGAATCGTTGTTTATCTTCATCTATAAAGTTTTATGAAACAAAAAATGTACGTACAAACATTTAATTCATGGTTTACAATAGCCTCAAAATAAATCAGGTAATCTATTTTATATGAGATAGATGGCTTTTTTTTTCTTATTCTGTCATGTACATATTATTTCTTCATTATTATTGGGAATAGTAGTGACAGTAGTATGAGGTTGCATAGATACTAATAGCTCCGATGCATCTTGTTTGGATGTATCCAATTCTAGTTGAGCATTTTTGAAACTATATAAATAAAGAGGCATATTGAGTATGTCCAAAAGTTTGGTAAAATCTCAATTGGATAATTACATTTGTTCATGTTTATACTTGTGTCCATAACGATAGTATACTGAAAATTGTCCATTTTCAAGGTAACCATTACTCATTAACACCATACTGGCAAGTTAATTAAAGAGTAAAGAACAGTGCGACAATCAAAAAAAAAAAAAGGAGAGAGAAAGAAAGGGAACAAAAGAAAGAAAAAGTGCTATACAAATGAAAAAGTGTTGTGAATGTTGTTAAAAAAATGATGCTTTTTTATTATTTTATCTTCGATTTTTTACAACGATAAAAAAAAATGTCCGATATTGTTAATGATGCCTTCTATTATTCCGGAAGTTGAAGAAATTCACCAATTGTAATATCTTTATCGTGTTCATCTGGCATAAGTGCATTCATATATCGTGATAAACAACTCATGGGATCACCATAGTCTATTAAAAATAAAATATATGTATGTATGTTACAAAAACTATCTTTTCAAATTTAAATAATAAGCCCTCGCACCCTTCTCCCCCCTTTTTTTTTTTTTTTACAAAAATAAAATAAAATATATTACCTAATGTTTTTCCTGGATCACAATAACATTGATCATGAAGTGTTTCTGATTCTGGACAGTGTTGATAAAAAGAATGTTTATAACCAATATCATGAAAATAATGAAATTCATCTTTATGTAAATACATGGCAGCAAAAAGGGAATGAATAGGTGCATCACCCCATCGTTCATAAAAAAATCCACCTGTCATGTCAAGATAAGTGAAAAAAGATTGATAAGCGTCTGATCGCCATAAATCAGATCGAGCAATTTCAAAATTGGTCCAAAAATGACATTGAGTATAGTCTTTGGCAACATAATCTGTAATAAATCGATAGATTGTATCTTTTAAAGGTCGATCAAAATAATTTTGCTTGGATTTCATAGTAGCTGTTACAAAATTTCGAACTGTATGCCATAATGAAGGTACTGTGCCAGAATTTTCGACAAAGGATATTGTGAATGCTATAATAATCCATATTATATCAATGAAGAAATAAGTAGATGATTTAGTATGTTATTTCTGTAATTTTTTTTTTGATTGTTACCCAATAAATAATAATAACAATAATAATAGGTATCATTCTTTTTTCTACAAACTTTTCATCCATCTTACTCAACCGGATCCCAAAAAACAACAAAGGGGGAAATACTCAATTACCATATTTCTTATTATTTTCTTTCATATATAAAAATGGATCATAATCCAAATCACAATAATAGCGAACACTAGGTTCGACACGCCAATAATATTCCCAATTAAGTTCCAAAAATAGAGGGTGTCGCCAAAAGAATCCACTATAGTATTATTATTTCAAAATAAAATCAATACGTATATCGATCAAGCATATCCAAAATAAATTCTTGTTGACGTTTTCTCATAACATATTCATTACCTTTGGAAACGACACATATGTCGATAACTTTCACTTGAACCATAAGGAAGTCCTTTCATAATTTCTCTTGCTTCAGCAGCTTGGGTTTGATTGATCCAAGTTGGATAAGACCACATAGATTCATCTACAAATCCATAATATGTTTTTCCACTTGTAGCTATGGTGGTTCTTTCTTTAAATTCTTCTGTAAATGGTTCTTCATTTAAAAATAACCAAGGATAATTAAAATTCTTATTGAATCGATGCTCTAAGTTTTTAAATCAATAATTTTTTTGATTTTTAATATTTATTTATTTTTGCCATTCCGAATTCATCCAACAGATAAAAAAAAATATAGGTTAAATTAAATATATTTACCAACATCATTCATGGATTGAATCATTTCATTTAACTCTGAATTTCGAACAAGTACAACAAATCCTGCTTTTACGCGTGTTGTATGGTTACCAGGGGATGGTAGATGAACAGTCATTTGTTCTGGATTCAGTCGTGGTCCTGTTGTCCAATATCGATTATCATTCATCATTTCATTCATTTTCCCAGTTTTTTGTTGTATTAAATGCCATGGTAATGTAATTTTTGGACGATGAACAGCATACCAAATCAATCCAAGTATATTAATAAGAAATAAAATACGTAAATAAAAACAAGATCCTCGACGTGTCATTAATTTTTTTTTGTATCTTTTAAAAAGAACGGTGAAAAATTGAGAAAGCAAAAAGGAAAAGAAAGAATGAATGAACTTTTCATTTCTGTATGTATGATGACTCTTCAGTTTGTATAGTTGTATATGAAAAAAAAAAGAATCGATTATCAAATTCAGGGGGTGGTGGTGATAGATATATATAAAAATATAATTTCAAGGGGAAGAGGAGGGAAAATAAAGTAACTTAATTAAAGCGTTCGTTCATTTCATTCTTGACCAGAACAAAAAAAAATTGATAATGGAAAAAGAGAAACTGAGAGAAAAACTTTAGGTCCATTACGTTTTGGAAACACAAGACAGAGGTATTTACTAAAAAATCTATCTTTATAACCTAAACCCCCCCCCCCGGTGAAAAAAAAAGAACACGATGACGATAGAAAACGTTTGCTTATACATCAATACAACAACAAAAAAAAGTTATCCTTTTTTTTTTTTTAGAAAAGGACCTTTTGTTTCTTTCTATACATAAAACTTTTCTTTTATTTTACTATATTCTAGTCAACACTATTTTTGAATTCTTTTTTTTTTCATCAAGGAAACACCCCTCTTTCTTTTTTTTTGTGTGTATGCGTTTTCATATAATTCCATCATGCGGCTTTCATCAACAACAAAATACTTTCAAAATCACTGTTTAAAATATTATCCAAAGCGTATATTACGTTGGATTTTGATTGTACTTATATTACTTGTTTTTTTATCCATTATAACTTTGTTACTAGACAACACATATAATTCATCATCACCATCACTACCATTATCATCCTATATGAATTTAGGCAGTGATACAAATTCTATTTTTGAAAAATTACATATTACCAAACCCAACACTATTGTCGCCAATAATAACAATGATCCATTACAATCACTACAACCCGAACATGCTATGGTTAACCATTTATTTGGACAAGAAGAAATAGACGATTTGCATGCACCCAAAATAACTTGGATCGATGATAATGTATGGGAACATGTACCAGTAAAAGGTGTCCTGTACATGTTTTTACGTAATGAGGATCTTCAACAAGCAAGAAGTACTATACGTAGTATTGAAGATCGCTTTAATCATAATGTCGGTTATCCATGGGTTATTTTAAGTAATCAATATTTAAGTCCAAGTTTTAAAAAATATTTGACCAAAGTGGTTACAAAAGGACGAATCTTTTTTGGAAGAGTAGATCGTGAAACATGGAATTATCCAAAATGGATTCCAACGTCACAAGTAGAGAAAGCTGTAAAAAAGATGATGACTGTGGATCGAATCCCTGAAGGGGTTAGACCTTTTCACCAATTTAATTCAAGGCATGTTTTTTCTTTTTCTTTTTATTTTATTTCATGCATCCAAATAACAAAAAAAATGGAATAATAAGTCTCTTTTTTTTTCTCTGTATCTCTTGAACTTGATAGATATCATGCAGGATTCTTTTTTCATCATCCATTGATGCAAAATGCAGATTATAGCTGGAGAGTAGAACCAAGTGCTTATTATAGTTGTGAAATGGAAGACCCCTTTTTAAAAATGAAAACTTTAAACAAAACTTTAGGTTTTGTTATGACAAGTTATGAAGAAAAAATGGCTGTACGTAGTTTATGGTCTGTTACAGGTGCATTTACTAAACAACAATCCTCTGATCAAATTCGTCCTTCTAATGAAACTATTATGCCATGGTTATTGAATGATTCCTCTGAATATAATTTTTGTCATATCTGGTCTAATTTTATGATTCTTGATTTAACGTTCTTACGATCTGAACAATATCAAGCATATTTTAGATTTTTAGATTATTCAGGTGGATTCTTTTATGAAAGGTAATAAACCTGTCCTTTTTTTTCATTTTTTTTTAACATTATTCTCTTTATCCTTTTTTTTTTCTTTTTGCTTTTTTGTCCGGTATTGAGTTATTAATCTTATATATATATATATATATATAAACACATTTGTTCTTTTATATATATATATAGTTGGAGTGATGGTGCAGTGATTACATTAGCTGCAGCCATGTTTTTAAAACGTGAAGAACTTTATTTTTTTAATGAAATTGGTTATGAATATCGATTTGGTGTTCATTGTCCATTAAGTCTTACTGATTATTATCCACGATGTTCTTGTGATGTGGAATTAACTACTGGTAAGTATACCACTCTCTTTTTTTTTTCTATTTTGTTTTTTTATGACACAATATATATATATATATATATATATATATATATTACATGTATGCCATAATCTATATTAAGACCAATAAAAATTATAATAAAACTTGTTCAAATTGGACTAGATTTCAATCGAGATAGCTGCACGATAAGCATGCTTCAATATGTGGACAAGCATAGAATTCATGATATAGCAAAATTTGCACGTAGACATCTTATGATTGGCGACCGGGCTAGGTCTCTACTAAGTGGATTTTAACATAACCCTAATTTAGACACATTTGTTATTTATTTATTTGTGCGAGAAGCATTCTTGATATACATAACTACCAACTAAATATATACACTTCTTTTTTCTTTTTTATGTATATATATAATTTATAATAATATAACAACTTTTTTTTTTCTCTTTTTATCTAATCATTTTTTTTCTTTTCTTTCATTACTTTTTAACCCTTTTCTTTCTCTCTTACTCTTTTTTTTTTTTATTATAATGTTTCATCCAGCAAGACATTTTATGTCACGTTGGACAATCCGACTTTTCTTTATTGCAATTATTGGTTCTGCAATAACTTGGTTATGGATATCACGTAATGGAAAAGATATTGGTTGTCTTTCATCTGAAGAATGTTATCAAGCACTTATTAATACAGCAAAACGTATTAGTAACAATGCCCAACAACCACAATTACAACAACAATTAGAACACCAAGTCAACCAATTTCAACAAGTCAAACAACAAGAAGAATCTGTTGCTATTTTATTAAAAAATCAACAATCTCCAAAAATGATGCAAGACCATGTTACTTTACCACGTGTCAATGGTGCTTTTGTTGCTTTGGCACGTAATAGAGAAATCCATGCCATGCGATCTTCTATGCGTTATTTAGAAGATCGATATAATTATAAATATAATTATCCATGGATTTTTTTAAATGAAGAACCATTTACAGATGAATTTAAAAATTTAACACGTTCCATGACAAATGCAAAAACATATTATGGTCAAGTGCCTACAGAACATTGGGGTTATCCTGATTGGATTAATCAAACAGTGGCAAAAGAATGTAGAGATAGAATGGTAGAAGAAGGTATTGTTTATGGGGGAAGTGAAAGTTATCGTCACATGTGTCGATTTCAATCTGGATTTTTTGTAATGCATCCTTTATTGGATGGATTGGATTATTATTGGTAAATATATAAATATACATATATATATATATATATATATAATCTATTTTTAATATGTATAAATGTGTTGCAATCAACTTATTAATTTTTATTATATATAGGCGTGTTGAACCTGGTGTCAAGTTTTCTTGTGATATTGAATACGATCCTTTCCGTGTAATGCAAGAACGTGATTTAAAATATGGTAAGTACTCTTTTTTTTTTCTTGTTTTCTTTATATAAAGTATCTTTGATATATTTATAAAAAAAAAACTTTTTTTTTTTTAGGTTTTACAATTGCATTAAAAGAATTTTATTCTACAATTCCAACATTATGGGAAACAACACTTGATTTTATGAAAGCGCATCCAGATTATATGTATCCAAAATCAAATCCTGATAGTTTATTTAATGTGATTACACAAGATGATGGTTTGACTTATAATTTATGTCATTTCTGGAGTAATTTCGAGGTATATATTTTATTTGATATGTAAATAAAAAATGAAACATGGATAACTAATAATGCATAAACGATATACATATATATATAGATTGGTTCTGTTTCATTTTTACGATCAGAAAGATATCAAGCTTATTTCCGTCATTTAGATCAAGCGGGTGGATTCTTTTATGAAAGGTGTTTATTTTTCCTAACTAATTACTCATAATTACATATTTTTTTATATTGTTACTAAGTTACTTATAATATATTTAGATGGGGAGATGCACCTGTTCATTCAATTGCTGTAGCACTTATGCTTAGTTCTAAAGAAGTTCATTGGTTCTATGATATTGGATATAAACATGATAATTTTGAACATTGTCCTACTGAACCTGAATGGCTTGTACATGGCAAATGTTATTGTGATCCAAAGACTTCTTTTGGTAAATATTTATTTTCTTTTGACAACTTTATACTATTTACACAGCCCCCCCACCCTAATTAATCTATCTCACTTTTTATTTTTATTTTTATCTAGATTATGTTGATGGTAGTTGTATTAAAGATTATTTACAAGTAACAAATACGACTGTGAATGATTATATTATTACTTCTAATGAAGATGAATAAAAAATAATAACATATAGAAAAGAAAAATAAATGTAATAATAATATTAATAAAAAAAAGAACCATTTCTATATATTTAAATGGATAGTATCTTGTTTTTTTAGCTGAGCTCTACCTTTAATAGAACAAGTTCCGCTCTTTTTCGGTTTTAAATCTTTAATTATAGTAAAGCCACTTGGTCTCTTTCTCTCTTTTTTTTTTTCTTCCCCTCTTTTCTTTTCTTTCTTTGCAACCCATTCCATTTGCCTCTTTACCAACCTACTTTTTTTTTCCTCCTTCTCCCAACTCATTCTTACATATACACACATCCTTTTTTTTTTAAATTTGTTTTTCTCGTATTAAAAAAAAATGACTTCTACACAAACTACTCAGTTCTCATGTAACTAAAATAATATACTATTTTAAAACTTTATATAACTGTTGATAATAATGATAATAAAAAAAAATAACTGACAGTTTATTTATTTATTTTTTTGGGTTGGTAACTTTAAAAACTTTTAGATCGATCACAAAAGGAGTTGACAGTTTGGTCTGGTTATCCCGACTATAAGCCCATCAAGGGTTTTGAAAAGTAAGTAAAGAATAATTTTTTTTTTGTTCTCTCTCCATCTCTTCTAATCTATTATATTTTTTTTATTTTTTTTTTCTTTTTGAAAGGCCAGAGACAGCAACTCGAACATTTCAGTATAGTAAATATGGTCATGCGTACGCTTATGCAACCAATGAAAGGTAAATTATTTTTAAAAAAATATTACGTCCTATTGGAGAGGTAGAAAAAAAAAAAGAAAGCAAGAGGGGGGGTAATTGGAAAAAAGGGGGCGAGGGGGGGAGGAAAACACATTTTGGTTATTAACATTGAGTAAAAAAAATACATTTATTTAAAGTGTAAAAGTATTTGATGCTTCCACATTGACTCAACGATGTGAGATCCAACAAGCCAATGTCGTCGATTTATGGTTTTCTCCACAGGGTAGTTACCTTGCTACCTGGCAACGACCTAGTAAGTGGGGATGTTTTTTTTTTATATAGGATTCCCTAAAAAATAAAAACCCCAGGTAATATATATAAATACTAATATAATTCTGTCTTTTTTTTTTTTTTTCCTTCCCCCTCTTTTTTTTTTATAGCCAAGTTAGAAGATGGTTCTGGTAGTCGTAACTTGTTAATTTGGGATGCATTGAATGGTGAACAAATTGCTTCATTTTCACAAAAACAAATAAATAATTGGAATTTCCAATGGACCGATGATGAAAAATATTGTGCTCGTATGGTAACAGGAGAAGTTCAATTTTGGGAAAGTAAAAATGTCGGTAAAGGTGTATGGGCACGACTCAAGTTGGAAGGTGTTGCCAAGTTTTCTTTAAGTCCTGGTAAAGCCCCTGCTGTTGCTGTTTTTATTCCTGAACGTAAAGGTGCACCTGCTATCGTTCGAATGTATTCTATTCCCAATTTTAATCAAGCTCTTTCCAACAAGACATTTTATAAGGCAGATAGTGTTCAAATGTTTTGGAATGATTTAGGCACCAATTTATTGGTTTTGACACAAACAGATGTGGATAAGACGGGTAAATCTTATTATGGTGAAACGAATCTTTATTATCTTGCTGTTGCTGGTAATTTTGATTGTCGTGTTCCTCTTGATAAGGAAGGTGCTGTACATGATGTAACATGGGGTCCTGATTCAAAAGAATTTGTTGTTGTTTATGGATGTAAGTTTTGTTTCTTTTGTTAACTATATATGTATACCTACAAAACAATCAAGGGTTCTATTTCTCACTTCTCACTTTTTTTTCCCTTAGCTATGCCCGCAAAGACTACTTTATTCGATCATCGTGCTAACGCTATCTTTTCATTTGGTGTTGATCCCCGTAACTATGTGCGATACAATCCACAAGGCACGATTGTTGCTGTTGCTGGTTTTGGCAATTTGAATGGCACGATTGATCTTTGGGATCGAAAGACATTAAAAAAAGTCAATACATTCCATGCACCTAATGCATCTCATTGTGAATGGTCTCCTTGTGGTCGATTCTTAATGACAGCTACATTAACTCCTCGTTTACGTGTAGATAATGGATTTAAAATGTGGCATCATAGTGGTAGTTTGATTTATGAAGAAAATGTGGATGAATTATTCCAAGTAGGTTGGCGTCCTCAACCTGTTAAAGAATTCCCATCCATGCGTTCACCTTCTCCTCCACCAAAACCTATTAAGGTGAATGCTACATCAAAGACAGCTACTATTTCTCCTAAACCTGCTGGTGCTTATCGTCCTCCTCATTTACGTGGAAGTACTACTGGTACTACTACTTTGTCACAGGTAATAATCTTTTTTTTTTTTTTTTTTTTTTTTTTTTTACATATTTATATATTTATATATATATTTGAAATGGAAGGATAGGAGATATATAATTATTATTATTATTTTCTAATGATATTGTGTTATATATAATAGCGTGAAGCTGCATTGAGTGGTCGTGGACCTTCTATTGGTGGACAACGTAAAGGACCTGGTTCACCAGCTGGTATGTAAAATTGAATCCATTATGATTGTATAAATATATATATTTTTCTAATCTCACATTATTATTATTATTATTATTATTATTTGACAGGTAAAAATAACAAGAATAATAATGGATCTAATGCTGGTGCTCTTACCAAATGTAAGTTTCTTTTATAAAGTAATTGGATTAAGAGAGGAGGGGAGGTAGAAAGAAAAGATTGAAAGTTTAATAACTATTTTATTATTATTATTATTATTATTGTAGCATCGGTAGATTCAATGACACCTGAAGAAAAGCAAAAGAAACTTAGAAACTTAGAAAAGAAACTTCGACAAATTGCAGAGATTCGTGATAAACAAAGTCGGGGGCAAAAGTTAGATACTGCTCAGGTATTAAAAACACAGACATATATATATATATATATATATAATAGATTATTTGTGAGATAATTAATTGATTTTTATTATATTTATAGGTTCAAAAATTATCTACTGAAGCAAGTGTCATGCGGGAAATTGCTGCTGTACGAGAGCAACTTTAAAAAAAGAGAGAAAAAAAAATTACAACCTAATGATGTATAGATTTATTTGAGTCGTCTTTTTTTTTTTTTTTACATAGTGTCATTATTAAAATATATTGATGAAGAGACAAATTTATCTATCTATCTATTTATCCATTTTTTTTTTTTTTTTTTTTTTTTTTTTTTAGTTGGGGAGTAAATATATAATGTGTGGTGATCAAAAAGAAATGGTGATTATAATACTTTTTATATATAAGAGTTTTATTTTAAAGAAAAAAAGAAATTATTACAAGTTTATAATAATAATAGTGTGCGAATAATGATAAAAAAAAAAGTATATATGTATACGTATAATACAACAAATTACAAATGGGGAACGCAAATGGATGCATGGGATGAATTAGATTAGAATTATAAACTAAATTAACTAGACAAAAAAAAACATAGTCTTACAATTATTTATATATATATATATAATGTGATGTGTACGTTTGTACCTGTTTTGTAAGTGTGTATAGAGGAATTAAAGTATTATATATACAAACAATAAAAAGCCAAAAAACCGGATTTTCAACCGAAGGAGAAATCGAACAAGTTCTGTTAGTAGGACCAATAGCACCACAGACGAATCGTCGAATACCAGTAGCTTCAGCGACCTATAATAATTTTTATTATTATTTCATGTTACT
>JAEPRB010000202.1:0-71742 GCA_016758965.1 Circinella minor
GTAAATTTGTTTCAAAATAGTTCGTATACTAGTTTGTTGGTGTATTCCGTGAGACGCGACATAGTTAAAATAACGAGCGAGTACTTAAAAATTAAAATTAAAATAGACTCTACTGGGTTATATATAACTGTACAGAGGAACCCCGTTGATTTTATATCCGTTAAATTTCACATCCTCAATATTTTTACAGACATTCAGGGAATGGAAAGATTGACATAATAAAATTTTCATATACTCATTTATTTCACTTTCAATGCAAGCAGGGGGATTGAAACCTTAACGGGAGTAATATGCTCACTTATAAAATTATATTGTCCATTGATTTTATTGTATTAGTAATCTTTAACAATAATTGTATTCAGTTAAATTTTTTTAGTCTAAAAAATATATGTCGGCCAAACAACGTATTTAGAAGTTTAGCACATTTTAGCAATTCGAGTTCTTAAAGATGTTTATGTTCAATAGAGCCAAACTGCTTGATTTGTATGTTTCTTAAATCGACTATTCAATATTTAAAAATTGTTTTGTTAGTAACTAATTATTTGACTATCAAATAATAGAAAAAGAAAATAAAATGTAAAACCACATTGGTGAAAAAGATGGAATAAAAGTCTGTATCTATAATACTTTTCCTAAATACTAGTATTTGACTTTTTGTGATATTATAAAAACTACGTACTTACACTAATATATGAGCACGCTATAGAATGATAAAAGTTTCACAGTGTCATAAACGAAAAGGCAACATAAATACCAACAAAGTTCTCTAATTAGTACGTAACGTATATCTTTTGCAATGGAAAGCACAACATATGTGATATACAGTAATCATATAATTAACTTAGCACTTAGGGAATATATATTCCATAAAAGCTCCAATTTTTTCCAACTCCAGAATAGCTATTCGCAACTTAATCAGTTGTATGTTTTTTGGAAGTTAGTTTGGAAGCTTTCTGGAAATTTTTTAGAAAAAAATGGAAATACGTAATATATACTAGTAATCGAACATAGAATAGTGATATAAAATAGATAATTAAATAGATTATAATAGATTGATTTTATTACGTATGGATATCATGCCAAAATTTAATTTATTTGAATATATAAAAATGTAGCAACAGTAATAAAAGAAAAAACAATAATTTTTTCTGCTATAATTTTTTCTTCTTCTTCGTCTTATTGTTTCTGTTTGTTACCAGGTTGCTTCTTATTAGTAAAATATCTTCTTTTAATGCTCGTTTTCTAGTCACTATCGCGTTTGTCATAATGAATAATTTTTTGTACTTGTTTTGTTTTTATCGATTTACACCTTGATACAATAGACTTTTCTTTGCTAAAATCTTTGAACTCTTGTTCTTCATCGATGTCTTCACAGTTTGTCCTTTGTCAGCGTTAAAGCTTTGTTCTTCGTCAATGCCGTCTTCATCATCATCATCCTTATTTTCGTTGCCAGCACTTTCATCATAAACGTAATATTCATAATTATCTGAATTATTATGACTTTTAAAACTAGTGGTACTAGTACAGTCATTTGATACATACTTGTTATTCTTTTGTTGGTTTTAAGCGCTCTTGAGTATTAGTTGGTTTATTGCTGTCTCTAACAAGTAATAAAATTATCAAAAAAGAACTGTTAATATATTTTACGTATAAGGGTCATTTAATCAAATTTGTGCATATTTAAATTAAATTGTGCCTAGATTTACCAGTATGAGGCGCACATTTCAAAATACACATAATCCTATCGAATCATATAGGTAATTTTTTTTCTGGCAAAAAAAGAAAGAAGGAATAGCACTATATCTGTCACAAAATAAATGTTTACAATGAATGGCGTGGATAAAAAAAAAACACGAAAAAACAAACGGAGGGAAAAAAAGTGAGAATAGACCATACTATCCTGTATCCTTTTTTTTCTTTTATACGTATGTTTGGTTTTCAATTATTACGCGACCTATTATGATCCTTGATGAGCTACTGTCATTTATTGGTTTTGTATTTTTGTGGTTGTTGATTTTCAAGAATGTTGGGTAAATGCTCACAGATCTTGTTATTAGTTTTAATCTCTTTATGCTCCTTTGACTTTGCTAGTTAAGATTCTACGTAAGGTCAGTATACATTCGTGAAACGGCCAGAGATAACTTAACTATGACATCCACTGTATCATTTATTTACTTTATTATTAGTATTTTTACTATTTGTACTTTTATTGACTTTTTTTTTATGAAGACACCATGGTGATATTAAAAAAAAAATACCGAGTTGAAGAAAGAGAAAGAGATGCTCCGAGTTAGGATTATTGAGAAAAAAAATTACTCATCATGTGTGTCCCCAATCAATGGTAGACTGTTAAATATCAGACTATACAAACCTGTTTTAGATAACTGAATAAACAAACAACAGTGATAAATAAATATTAGTGAAGCATATGACTATATCATAAAGATATAATATTTTATTATTCATTTTTTTCACGTGTAGAAATGTATATTTAAACGGTTGTTATGATTTATATACTCGAGAATTCATGTATGGGAGCTTTTTACATGATTTGAACAACCTTTTTTCTTAATCGAACGGGGATGGAGTTTTTTTTAGAAAAGAATGGAGTTTTGAAAAATATATTTTTTGGAGAAGAAATGTATATTTTTTAGAATTTGGAAAAAATTGGACTTTTTGTGGAATATTAATTCCCTAAGTATAGCAGGAATGTTGTAGTGTAAGTATATGTTTTCCTGTGTAATATCAAGTATAGTTTATATAAAAAATCTAATAAAGCAATGTCTAATTAAGCGTTATTTGAAGCTCTAGTTGACAACTTTTTTTTTCTTTTGCAATTCTCAAAGTTATTAGTAAAGATAATACCAGCATAAAAATGATTGTTATTAGGGTAATAGAAATTTATGCAGCGTTTTTTAAGGGTCTAAAAGGTAAAAAGATTTAAAGGGAGACAAAAAAAAGTTTTACTGCATGACAACCATTTTCACACGGTGGTCCGTGCGTACAGCTGTCTTATTGATATGACTGAAAACTCCGTTCGCGTTTAATAAGTAATCCAACGCACAGTGTTCGATTTTTTCTAAGAGTTATGCTAAGCAGAGCTATATATTATATAACATAGAAGGTATAATCGATTATTATTTATTTAAATGATAGAAATTCAATCGGTATTTATAGCTTATAGGCTTTAAAAACTATTGTTGAGATTGTGTGTTAGCATTAACCACATGAAAACATTGTTCATAAAAATTGATTTATATGAATGAGTTTCAACCTTAGCTTTCATAGTATTTTTGTTGCTTTCAATGATAATGTGACCAGTATTAAAGACAGCTGATCATAAATGTATACAGTGCAGTAGACCCCAGTTTTTGCACTCCACTAAAATTGAAAAACTCGGGTTTTACAACTCTTTTGAAGGAAGTGTCGCAAAACACTTGTAAACCCTGCAATTCGCAAATTGCAAAGGATATTTTATCGATTTGTATTTATCGGGGGAAACTTATAGTGTATTTAGTACATTGATAAAAAAAAGTAGATATCCACATAGTATATAGTGAAGCGTTCAATGTGTGTTGATTGAAGTACTTCGTATAAAAGATATAAAATAAAGAAGAAATAATACACTATGTAGTTGTATTTGAATAATAATGATATTAAAATAGAATAGAAATCTGGGTTGTGAGTGTTCTTGCACTCAGGAATATTACGCTGAATCCACAAAAAAGAAATCTTATACATTAATGAGTACTTTAAGAGACTTTATGCTCAAAGAAACTACTGTCAGTCAATTACTTAATTGTTAAAAGACTAGTGTACGTAAAAGATTTAAAAGGTAAAGAGAGAACTGAAGAACTTTATTTGAAATAATTGTGGGATATTATACTATTAGCAATGCCCAAAATGTGGCATTGCATGAGCCAATAAAATCGCGTAATAAGATAGCTTGTGACACTGCAATAATAATGACGATAATGATAATGATAATGTTGGTATAAAAATGTTTTTATATTTCATATGTTACAGTAGACAGGAGCCATCACCTATAAAGATTAAAGCTGTGAAATATCCACTCCTCCCGCCAAATTGAAAACCCCGCGTTCCGCAACTTTTTTTGAAGGAATTGCCAAATTGAAATAACCCGGGGGGCGGGTCGACTGTATACAAAGTTCAAGTTCTAAGAAGCATGCTATTTATGCGAGAAAGCTTTGTTTGAAATTGTAATCTAGCATAAATGAATGACAATTTTTTCTTTATTAAGAATTAAAGTCCTCAAAGTCTTTTCATAATACAACTAAGTATAAAATTCGATATTCATACGTACATAGATTATTGATAACATTATGTATGAGTATACTAGTTCTAATAAAATTAGATACCTATAATATAATATGATGTATGTCAAAAGCATAAGGCTTTTTCTTTTTCCTGCATTAACTATATAAAATATGAACAATCATCTTTATTATTGTATATTTCAATGAAGAAATGAATGTTTTATCACTGCTCTGATTTCTTTTTAATATTGGTTTTATAAACTTCATGCATACATTTTCAGATTACTGTTTAGTTTAGATTGATATTAGACCATGGATGGAACTCATTGTAAACTATGTCTGTATTCCAAAGTCAAACAAGATATTAAATAGGAATGAATCAATTGACTTTCTTTTTTAATCCATGGGATAGAACTATCTTTATAATAATAATAAAAAGGTAGAAGAAACAAAGCCTTTCACTTTATGATTTAAAAACAATAATAATAAAACACTCTATAATTACCACCAGTAGGGATAATCATGAATATACTGTTCTATACCCTTTAAATACAATGACATTTTCTTCAATACAATTATATATAACCCAGTAGAGTCTATTTTAATTTTAATTTTTAAGTACTCGCTCGTTATTTTAACTATGTCGCGTCTCACGGAATACACCAACAAACTAGTATACGAACTATTTTGAAACAAATTTACTTCAACAGTGTACTTTTTTTATAGCAACAGGATGCAAAGGTACATTATGTTTTTTTAGATGACCAGCAAATAGGATTCTTTTTTTTTTCAAAGATAAACGCGTGCCAAAAATAAAAGGGGGAGTAGATTTGAAAACAATGTTCTTTATAATGATCAATTATTCGATTAAATAACGATATTTTTTATTGTAAAAAGAGACATGTTTTATTTTTAAAAGTAAAAAAAAAAAGGCAAAAAGCAAGTTCAATTTATTGTCCTGCGCGACTAAATGATGAGGGATAAACTTTTTTTAAGCAAAGTACGTAAAACATAGTATGTATATGTGTGTGTGTGTGTTGTGTCACCATGGCAAGATCGCTAAAACTATTATTCCCTTATTTCTTCTTCACTTTGTTTTTACTTGTCTACATCATATAAAAAAAAAGTAAGCTATACAAAGGCATTGCTGCATGAAAAAAAATGTTACCATTGTTTCGGATTTAAAAAAAAAAGTATAAAAAGGGTCTTTTTCAGAGCTTTTTCTTTTTCTTTTTTTTTCTTTACACCAGCAACAACCAACACGGTAAGTACTACTTTTCTATCCTTCTTCCCCCAATAAATCATGTATCTATTTTCTTCTACATTTTTTCCCTCCATCTATTTTTTTTATCTTTTTTGTGGCTTTATTATACATGTTATTATTATTGACGAGGTTTATTCTTACTCTTATTTTTTTTATTCTTTTTAAGAAAACGCCGCAGCAATCACGTGAGGACGACAAACGACGCGACGACCAACACCACGAACGATACGACGGACGATACGACGGACGATACGACGGACGATACGACGGACGATACGACGGACGATACGACGGACGATACGACGAACGATACGACGGACGATACGACGGACGATACCACGAACGATACGACGCGACGATCTCCTTAGCAAGGTAAGTATTTATACTCTTTACTATCTTCGGATAGTAAAGGGGGCCGATGATCCAGTCATCGACTGGGGAGGTTGGGTCCTGACGCAATGCCACCTCCACGTGGTAGGGCCTGTCCACGTAGCTTTTTTGAAAAAAAAAGTTGCGGCCAAGAGCATTGCAATTTTTATAATAAATATTTTATCGTAGTGTGTTTGTGAACCATTGGGTTTTTGCTTAGAATGATTTCTTTCTTTCTTTATTTTTATTTTATTACGTACGTATTAATAATATAAATAAATTGTTTTTCTTTTATTGTTTTAAAAATGTATTGTCGTCTTTTTATAATAATTTACATGCTCATGCGTATAAAGTAATGTAAAACCTAAGATAGAAATTTAATTACTGGTTACCATGGCATAATGATATGACAGATTTTAGTTGATAAGATTCCCAATGATTGGATCAACATCATATGTAAACAGTAGCTAGAAAGGTGTGATATTTGAATCGAATATATAACTACAAAAAAAGTTTTCTTTTTCTTTCTGACTCTACAGTGGTGCACATACATATACAATCCAACTAAAATAAATAGTCTAGTTAAGCAAAATAATAACTTTTTTTGTAAATGACAACAGCGAAACTAATAAGCTCGCATGACAAAGAGCTGCTGTTGCAATCGATTATTCCAGCTACCCCCATTGATAGTGTAAAATCAACTATGCTACAAATGCCAAGGACACAACAAAATAATTGAGTATCCAAGAAACCACGTATAATAATATATAACAATCAATAAGACAATAAACAGCATTCCCTTGAACTGCGCGCATGCAGATGATCTTTTTAAAAGTAACACTGACACTTTTTCAGGAGCTACTCTGTTGAAAAATCATTCCTATAATACTGAAAGTGTTGTCTTTATTGAAAAAAAGATTGTTTTTTCGCCACTTGTTAACCAAATCACTCTACATAAAGAAGCATACGTAAAATTTTATTAGCACATGATACTGATGCGTTTAGAGATCAAATAATTTACTATCTAGTTTTATTGGGGTGTCTAATACAATTATACGTATATGTTTTTTTATACCAGCATTATCAACGAGGCATAATGCTTATCTAAATCGAATATGATACTTTGTTGTTATAACATTGGTTCCATATTATTATTATTTTCAATACGTAAGAACAAAAAAAAACCTACTTTCGATATAAGGGAATACTTATACTAATAAATATCGAGCTTCTCAAACATATAACGATAATCAAATAAGATAAAATAAATATTCAGCATAATTTACAAAGCGTCAATGATGGTAACAAAGTGAATATGTATATTTTTAAGGGGAAAGTTTTCTTATTTGGCTAAAAAATATAATATATACGTAGATGATGGTGTGTCACTTTATCTATTATACTTTTTCAGCATACGTATAAACTTTACCTCTAACGTAAATATATAACATAGTGGTGTATTACACAAAGAGAGTGACGGCATCTACACAACTGCAACATATTGTTAAATTACTGTTTGCATAAAGTACAATTGGATTGTCCAAAAGATTGGGATTAGGGCAACTGGATGAAACTGGATGAAATAATACAAAATTTCCGCATTTGGATGAAAGAGGCTAGAACTTGTTTCTTATAAGAAGAAAAGATATATATATACTGATGTGCAAGTTTATTTTTGGCCTTACAATATAATGCCAAACGACAAAAGTAAAAATATTACTCAGGAAAAATATATAAGTTGGATCAATTATCCAACAAAAGGATATGTAATATAATATTTTATCAAGCTAAAGTACAATTATCTGTGAACAATTCAATCCTTATTTATATTATTTTACAATGATCCCTAGTGATATGCAACACGTACTTATAAAAGCTATTTAATAATCAATGATTCTTTGTCGGTAATGCTCATCAAAGAAATATGAACCCTAATTTCGGTCGCTTGTATAGTTTTCTCGCATGATTATATTTTATGTTGATACAATTACATTTATTGACACTGTGATCTTCTATAAAAAAAGATACGAAGCTTTTTTTTTTGTGAATGTAACAATATAAACACTTTAATATTCTTCCACAATAATATAAAGATATTACATGTACAAGTGTTGTTCATAATCATTGTCATTGTTATACATAAAAACACACAAACAGTTATAATCCACCCATATGGTTTGTAAATAAAAAGTTTATTTTGAAAGAAAAAGGTAAATAAAAAAAGGCCAATGTATCAGTAAGTTGTATGAATTTCAAACAACCCGACAGGAAGCACGACGAGAACGTTCATTGGCAAAGCTTCCCAAAAAAAATTATTTATTCCCTCAGAAGCACGTGTATGTTGATCCCAAATGACGCGTTATCAAATAGGAACGGATGAGAATTTAATCTTGCCAAACATTATTCTTGCCACACCATCTTGCCAAATGTTATCCTTGCCATGATTCTATACCCATCATCAATTACCCGCCAGCAATTGAGACTTGCATCCTGCAACACCACGCACTTGTATTACCCTCCTCGAGAATACATGTATAGTCTCCTTTAGGTCATACTATACTGGTTTATAATAAATCTCCCAAGTGTCCGAATCACATCCCTCACCAACATTATATAGAGCGCAAGATCCAGCTTGTTAACATACTTCTGGTTTTGTTTGTACCTTGGTTCCAACAACTATCACTGATTTTGACACTATTGCTCGATATTGGTTTGACCAGAACCATATCAATTGGTACGCTTGGACAGAATCGAACGAAATTGCAGGAGGTACAAAATGGGTTCACCAGGTTGCTTAGAAATTACTTTCATCCGGGCCAGTTGTGACAACCTTTCAACTTGAATCCAAAAGCCAAGTCACCGTCATCCAGTTGATAATTTAAACCACACCAAATACAAAGGTCCATGTCACTGATGGGATCATCCACCCGTTGGAATAAGTAGATACCTTGTTAAAAAGGAAATATGACAGGCATTGCTGCCACTGGATGAAACTTTGCCTTGTACTAACGTTTCACCTACCCAGTTAAAATGGGCGTATCCGTAAGGCATTAGCGAACCGAAAGCACGTGAATTATCAACTATGGTTGGAATGATTTGACAATGCTGCCACTGCTGAGCAAATGCCTGGTAACAAATAGTAAAACCCGAGTCTTGTTGGTCTTTCACAAAATCAAAAGTGTGTACTGCTAGCAACCAGCACAACAAACTCCTTCTTTTGTAAAATATGGAGAAAAAAAAACGATCGTTATTTGCAGCAACGGGTTGTTCAACCATGACAACCGTTCAAACTGAAGGATTGTAGCCAACTTAAAAAAGTTGCTGAAGAAAGATTGTTGCAGCATCTACTTCATTCTTAACAATACACAACAGCACGGAATGCCACGAAAGAACATTCTCCAATAAAAAGACTCACCATTAAAGTAACTGAATCCCTTTCACATGCATACTTGGATTTCACTCTTTTCCATTGAAGCTTGTATACCATAATCAGCTCAATTTTCCTTCCTTGTTATTTTCAAAAAAGAAAAACAAGGTGTACCAATGGAAAACGTCAATAATCCGAACATGTCAAGCTTACGAAAAGAGTTGAAACCGAATTTGTCAAGGAACAAGAGACATGTCCAAGAACAATCGTTTCAAAAGAACCGTTTGGGTAATGAAAGTTATATTATCATTCGAACCAAGCAGCATTCGTAAAATAATACAAACACAATCATAAGTTGGAAAAAAGTTCCAAACCTCTTTTTTTTTTTTTCCAAAAACCCATAGAGCGACTAACCACAAGTCAAAGAAAAAAAAAGGCTGCTGTTTTTTTTTTCTCAAAAGTTAAGGAAAAGAGGCGGCAATTATGAAATCACCTGAAACTTTTTCCTGGTTCTTTACCAAAGATTAACCATGAGGTTAAGACTGCATGCTAGTTTCTTTTCTTGTCAGGAAAAAAAAACGACGCGCATAATATGGTAAGGTAGACTCCAGAACCATGGAAAGAAGTAAAGAAAAGAAGAAGAAACTTTTTCATTTTTTCGCTCGACTGCGCATTTCTTATAGAAATTCATTTGTCGCAGTAGAAAAAAAAATAGGCGCCAGCTAAACGACAGCCAATTTGTTATCACTACCCACGACAAAAACTATAATGTCTATAATTTACTTTTTTATTGCTACCCAACGTGGCCTTTTTAATAATTGCTTTGTAAAATGAATTCACAGATAGACAACAACGCTATACTTAGTGTGGATCGATCAATACGGTGGATCAAAGTGCACAAGTTGACATTTGTACCAAAAATAAAATAAAAATAAAATACATTTATTTTCTTAATAACGAACAGTCAATACATGTAGATTAAGCTATAATATATCATCAAGAAAAACTTTCATAACTATATGTACGTACGCTATACAATTTATAATTGAATAAACTATAAGGCTTTTAAAATCAGTATATTCATACAAACAAAAAGCAAAACCATATTATTATGTACGTATCAACTAATTTCTTGGAAGCACGTACAGCTCCAATTGATCTTTATATTTTATATAATACGTATAGGTTTATACTTACTGTCTTTATTTGTAGTTGAAGTTTATATTGTATGGATATACCATATTTTTATCTCACCAAAAAAAATATATAATATAATCTTGGACGATAGGTAATTGTTATATTATCAAGATAAATGAAATAATTTAAAGGTATTGCTGGTAATTTCTTTAGTAGGCATGTATGATACAAAATCACTCACACGTTACGCATAAAAATGGTTGAAGTTGGTCAGATAACCCAAGAGTTCTTTTAAAGCTGAGTTAGTACAAAATTTATGTACATCGATTATGCTAAACACTTGATAACTTCCTGCATTAATTTTTGAGCTATGTTTATAATAAATATGGATAGTAAAGTCCATTATTGTTTATAAAATATTGCTCTATATACTCTTATCTATAGAAAAAAAAATAAACCATTATTTCTATATTATGTAATTGTTGCATTTAATAATGTAGAATACTATACAAAGTAAATTCTATTTATATGTAATATATATATATATATATATTAAACAACCAAGATGGATGCCAAGAAGCATAAAAAGGGTCATGACTTTATAAATGCCAAGGCACTTGACATATAGTAACAAACCATCATCATTTGTTATTTTTCTTCGACAGCAGTAGTCGGTTTTTTTTTTTATCTCTCTCTCTTATTTTCAAGATCCAACCCATCCCCCGTACTGCTAGACTGATAATCCTTTTTTTTCCTTGTCCTACCTTTATTTTTATCTCTCATTCCCACTTTTATTTATATAGGAAAAAAATATATAAATGTCATCCGAAAACAAACCATCTAGTGGTAAGTATACTTTTATATATATAAAAAAAAAAGACTTCAATATTCTATTTAGAGTGATTCATCATTATTATTATTATTATTATCGTGTAGAGGATTCATTCCCAAAACAAATTGTCAATATTACTAAAGATGGTGTAGAAGAACGTGCAACTTCCGACGAACCAAAAATCGATTCATCCAATGATGAACAACTTTTAAAATCGAGCAACGAAAATAATCATGAAACAAATAATGAACAGCAGTCTGAATCTGTACAACAACAAAAAGAAGAGACAGAAAATTCATCACCATTGGAATCACAGCAACATGAGGAGCCAAAAGACCAACCGTCAATAACTTCCCATAAAAGTGATCAACCTGAACAAAAACCGAAGCTGGAAGAAGAACAACAGAGTGAAGCACAGCAACAAAACAATGAAACACCTGAACTACAACAACAACAACAAGCTGTGGCGGAACATGATGACGAAGTACAAGGATATCTTGTGAAAAAAATCCAATGGTTTGATTTTAAGACCAAGCAAAAGAAAGATGTGCTTATTATTACACAAAATGGTATGTAACTTTTATATTATATATTGATATTATGAGAATAAGATGTTGTCTTTTTGATTTAAGTGATTTACCGAACGATGCTTGATATTATATTATAGAAAATGGACCATGTCCGTTGGTAGCGATATGTAATGTACTCTTTTTACGAGGTGACTTGGAGATTCGACCTCCAGATAGAGAAATGGTAACTTTTGAATACTTAATTGAGCGATTAGGTGATTACTTATTGAATCATGGACCAAATACATCTTCTAATAATGATGCTACAGACGAATCAAAGGTATATATTAATATTAATATAGTGAAGGAAGATAACGAGTTAATGTAAGTTACATATAATGCTAAACATGGACTGAATAATATGTATAAAGCGAGGTGATAATCAACCCCAACAGGAGGAAAAACAAGAAGAACAACACGCTGTAGTATCCAGTCCAACGCAATACGAAGCAGCAATTAAAATGGATCGAGTTGATTCTCGACAATCCACAGCAGAATATGTTCTTACTTATCGATATAATCTGGATGCAGCCTTATCAATTCTTCCAAATTTACAAACCGGACTAGGTAAAAATAAACGGGGTAAGGGTGGAGGGTAGGTAAAATGATTAAATTATATTAATACATATGATTAGATGTGAATGTACGATTTTCATCCATACGAGGATTTGAACCTACAGCTGAACTTGCCATGTTTGACTTATTTGATGTGGATCTTGTACATGGATGGCTTGTTGACCCTCAAGTAAGTTTAAAAAAAGTATTATGTGTGATTATAGATGATCCAGCTGAAAAAGTACTTATGGGATTATTTATTTTTAGGACGAGATAACATATAAGATTGTAGCAGAAAAGTGTGGATCGTATAATTCAGTAGTGGAACTTGTAGTCCGTGGAGATACGTTGAGTAGCGGTGTTGCAGTAAAAAATGGAAATGATGAACACTCAGTAAACGGTGGTGGGTCGAACCAATGGTCCCCAGATGAAGAACAACAAATTCAAGAAGGTAATAAACAACAAAAGAAATAAAAAGTGGATGAGTATATATTTCTTCTTACTTATACAGTTTGTGGATTATATTAGGTCTCATTGCTGCTTCATTCCTAGAAGATACAGCTACACAGTTGACATATCATGGCCTTGAATCGTTGGTGACAACAATACCTAGCAACAAGCTTTGTGTTCTCTTTAGGAACAACCATGTAAGATAATACATATTTTATCTACTTTTATGAATAGTACAGTAAGTATTACATTAGAGCTCATTCATTTATTTACCCATATATATAGTTTTCCACTATATACAAACATCCAGAAACATCGACACTTTACATACTAGTGACTGATTCGGGATTGGTATCCGAGAAATCGATTGTTTGGGAAAACCTTGGTGATGTGGATCAAGGTGCATCAGAATTTTTTAACAGTGACTTTAAAAAACCTGAAATTATTCGTTCACCCCCTCTACCTGCAGCTTCAACTGGGGATCCGAGTGCTGATATGGAGTAAGTATCCGTATATAGAAAGACAAATATTAATGATGAGACGATTATTAATTTGTCAATATGGATATTGTAAAAATAGTTATATTCTCGCACTTTCTTTACAACAAAATGAAATCTCGAATGAAGAAGAACGTCGTCGTCAACAACGAGAACAGCAACATCAACAACATCAACAAGAACAACTAAGATATCAACAACAATTGCATCAGCAACAGTTGAACGAAGAACAACTTGCTGCTTCTAAGCGAAAGAGCAAGAGACAAAGCTGTATTATTTCCTAGTATTATATTATTCTTGTTATATCTTATTCTATTTTTATTTATATATTTATACATACTCAACTGAATTCCCTTTACTTTGTATATTGCTCGCTACATTCACGCAAAACACCTTCATACATACAATCATATATATATATATATTCCTTTTCTTTTCAGATCAAATTTACACTGTAGAAAGTAAAATAATTATCCTTTTTTCATTGTCAGATCACTCAAGAATAAAAAATTTTACCTTTTTAGGTGATATTTTTTTTTTTTTTTTTTGGATTAAAAGATTTTCTCCTATTGTGTATCACTGTAATCGATATATAATATGATGGACCATTCTAGATTTTATTTTCATTGAAAACCTCTTATTGGCTTAAAAGTCGTGATGATTTGAATTACATGTAAAGATACAACTTTTATAAGAAAAAAAATTATTTATTTTTTATTTTTTTTATTGCTGTACAGGTTTTATTTTTAGTTACAATTGGACCATGAAAAAAAAAAAAAAAAAAAAAAAAAGTAAAAAGGGAGGCACAGTAAATTCTGCCCAAAACAATAATCCTATGTAAAAAAAATAAAAATAAAAATAAAAGGGTTACATGAAAAGAGTTTTCTTTGCAAATTGAGGCATCACAAAAGAAGCTTGATGCATATCAGCACTATAATATTTAAAAAGCTTGGCTTCTTCTTCAGGTGTCCATCTACGAAGTGGTTTTGTTAAGTCGACATTAACATTTTTAGAGCAAACAATGTGACCAATTTGACCACAAGGATAGGATGGTACACATGAATAGGCATATCCAACTTGAGGGTATAAAGTTCGGTTAAAATCGAGAGCCTTTCGAATATCATCAATGTAAAGCCACATGCATTCAGCTTGTGTACTAAATACACCATTGGGAGTTAAAGCTGTGTTTAATAATTGAAAAAATTCATTCTCGAATAAGGATTCCGCTGGACCTATTGTTTGCAAGGAAGAAGAAGAGGCTTATTATTTAATTTTCATATTTTATACAAAAGTCATCATTAATAAAATATTTTCAATAATTTATAATCACATAAACGTACCATCTGGATCTGAAGAATCAGTAATGACTACATCATATGCATTGATTTTATCTTTCACAAATTCAAAACCATCCATGATAAAAAGTTTAACTTTAGGATGATCAAATCCAACTGCCATTTTTGGAAGATATTTTCTCGAAATACGAGGTACAGCTTCATCAATTTCTACAATATGAACTTCTTGGACACTTTCATGCTTTACAACTTCTCGAAGCACACCTCCATCTCCTCCACCAATTACAAGAACCTAAGCTTGGAATCATCGTCGTCTATCACCTTTAGCAAAAAGAAAATCACAATAAAAGAAAAAGACCGAACACAACAAAAATAAAGTAACATCACTCATTTCCCCTGACTCTGTTTATAACCCTTTCACTGTTTCTTACCTTTTTTGGATCTGGATGAGAGTTCATGGCAAGATGTGTAATCATTTCTTGGTATCTGGAAAAATGGGAAATTATATAAGGTTGATTATTTTTTATGTTTAGATTATATCCACAGTCAATAGCTTTGACAAAATGAAAAAAAAAAAAAAAGAAATGCTTACGAAAATTCATCTCTTTCAGAAAGTTGAATAACATTATCCAAGACTAATACATTCCCATAATGAGTTGATTCAAATACTAAAACATCTTGATATTTTGATTTTTCATGATGAAGAACTTGTTTAACTTCAATGCCCATAGCTATAATAATTAGAATAAAGACGTATTTAATACAATAATTTTTTTTTTTGTCGAAAAAACTTTTCAGTTATTTTTTTTTTATATATTGGTCGCAGTGTACATAATATCTTTCAAATCGTTAAAGTATATATATACAAACCTTGGCCAGGCCACATATCATTCTTCTCATAAAACCAACCGTCTCTGATACAAGGATGAAGGACTGTCATAATGATGAATTTTTATTAAAATAAACTGAAGAAAAAAAAGTAGAAAAAAAGTGATACATGCAAATTGGAAAGAAAGAATAAAACATTCTTTTTAAAGGCCTCTCTCTCTCTCTCTCTGTATCTGTCTCATATATATAATATTAACTCATTCACACATATTAACATCCGAAGAAAGCAGTGACATTGCTGACGTCTGTGATAATGAGTGATGATAAAGATGATGTTGTGATTATCGACTGACTTTAAAACTTTAAAGATAGCTATGATCCATATTATAAAACTTTTCAGTTTCTTAATTATTAAATAAATAAAGATAAATGGATTTTCCATTGATTATTTTATATATCAAATAGTTATTATTTTTATATAGGATACTTTTTAGGATATTTGAATACATGCGAAATAATGAGTCAATTTTTTTTTTTTTGAAATTTAAAATTTTTATTGTTTTAATTATTATGCCGCTTCTCAAGTAGTATTTTTTATGGGTTCCGATAAAAAAAAAATATTTTGGCTCCATGTCACATGTTCACACGCGTTACCCCGCAAAGCATAAGCAATTTTGATATCATCAGGTATTTCATATTACTCAGAATAACTTTTAAATAAACATATAAACTCTCTGTTCTCTTTTTTTTTTCCTTTTTTTACGAAATTTTATATTTACGTATCATGTTTTTGGGTCTTAATGAGTCTATAAAAAACAGTTTATTCAATTCGTTGTAAAAAAAAAAAAAAAATTCAATTAAGTATACATTAATCATGCAAAAATATTTTTTATATCTACATAAAATTAATTTATTCATACTTATCATGCTGTTGAATGATGCAACAAAAAAAAAAGTCTTTCTTCATTATCGTCATCAGTTCTTCATATCTCTTCTTTTATCCGAACATCATCTTTTTGTTACAATATCATCATCCGACTCTCCAAAAAAAAAAAGAGAGAGAGAGAAAGAGAAAATGCAATAATGCATCCTATTTGGAATTTTTATTAATCATAAGCTTAGGAATATCGTGTGATGAATGATCACACAAAAGTTCTTTTTTTGTGAGATTTATTTCTCACGAAACATGACAGACATTAAATACAGGTTTAGCATAAACTTGTTATTTTCTATATCATTGACATAAATTAAATAAAAGTTCTAGAAGATGTACGTAATCGAGCATTAGTTTTACGTATGATAGATATCTAAAGCTATAATGAATTGTAGAATTGTTTTTAAGTTATTTTTTTGATACATACATAAAAAAAAAAAAAGCTCCAACTTTTTGTTTCTGACAAGAAAAAAGTCAGGGTCACGTAACACTAAATTAAAACAGAAAAATAAAAAATACATCTCATTAAATGCATGTGTTACAATGATATCCAAATATACCTCTATGTTCTTTCGAACAGTTTTCTCTGTAATATACATAATCTGCTGTTACGAGCAACAAAAAAAAACTACTTATTATTATAAGTACGTAGCAAAACATTTTTTTCTATTACACAGATCAGCTGGAGTGATTGTTATAGTTCTCCTATGATGCTATTATTACTAATCGTTATAACAATTATTCAAGCGATATAAAAATATATCATAGTTAAAGACTGCCATAATAAACCTTTATTGATGGGTGCTACCAGTGATATGAACATCCTCTATCCCGCTTATAATCCCATTACTCAGGATGTACACAGACATGATAAAAGTGTCATATTAACAAAAAAACAAATAGCAAAACTTTACTTCGTCTTTGGTAAAATTTTAAGTATATGGTTGTTTAAAAATTAATATGTAAAGCTTATCAGCATCATGAGAATACAACACCAGGGCTTAGTATTATTAGAGACTTTGATTACGTAGCTTATTATTAAATAAAAATAAATATGTGTGTCACTCAAAAGTCGTTTATACATAGTGTGTACCACAACAAGTACTCGACATGAACGTAATTCTAATAAATTGGTAAAAATACAACCTTTTTTTTTCATTTTTCTGATCTTTATTTGCGTTCTTTTGTTACTTTATAACAAGATAATCAACTTTTATATTGATACTTCTTATAAAGCGAAAAGCGACAACTGACTTGATTGCATTTAGCAACTGACACTTTTTGATGATTTAATCAACTGATCTTATTTTTTGCTTGTACATACGTATAAGATAAATTACATCATAATGTAATATAAGTCGGTAAAGTAACCTTATATCAATCTGGTGTATAATGTGTCTGTTACTCGTCCAGGAACAGACATTAAATTAAATTATTTAAAAATAAGCTGCTTGTTGTAATATTCTTTTTTTATATATATGTAAAATAACAAAATGAGAAAAATCTAACTACAGCTGCTTGTATTAAATGCGGTAACAATACTATTTATTTTAAAAGTTTCTCCAACTTTTATAAAAGAAACAATCTTTATTTCACTCGATTAGATCTAGTTTGGCAGAGTGGAGACAGCGACTTCCCGTATCAATATTTTTTTTTCCTTATCAACCAAATCTTTGAATAAGATATGGTCATGTATTATTTATTGGCAGTAGATTTGGATTGATATGTGAGTGTTCTAAAAATTTAATGCACAAAAAGTACGTATGCATTTTTCCTTTTTAGCAATTTTGTATAAAAAAAAAAAAAAACTTTAGATAATATTACAGAATTTCTAATTGCAGTATCATCTTAAGATCAAAATTGTGGTCAGCCATACCAAGATATTTAGTTTCATTCCAGAAAACACCACTGACTAAATGTAGCTTGTCTTTGAATGTGCTCTAAAGTAAACTTTTCTATGTCTCAGTTAGCTATTGTCTTCAGTAAAATTTTTGAGATTATCTATATTGTCTTTCACGGATCTGAGGCATTCAACGATTTGGAAATGTGCTTTTTTGCTTAAATTTATACGAATTAAAATACTAATAGAGTAAATAAAAAAGATGTTTGTATAATATAACTAATGAATAAATGTGAAAAATAATCTCTTAAGTTTTTAGCGGTATCTTAATTCAACGAGTGGGGGGTTTACTGTAATCTATACATGTTAGAAGCACTAGTCTTTACGTAGTAGCTTCAATAATAAAGTAATGTAATATTAGATACGTAATGTAAAAATAGTTATTTTCGCATGCATGCATCTTTAGATTAGATAAGAAAAATAATTACCACATAAATAATAAACTTTATTCATTTTTATATTAACAATATTTAAAAAAAAAAAAATTTGAGCCAAAAATAGGACGTAGATTAAAAAGAAAACAAATAATAAAAAGTTTATAATATATTTAATACGTAAAAAAAAAAAAATTACAGCTTAAGAGTTGGTATATACAGAAGAGAAGCTTTTTTTTTTCTTTTGTGAGGGCTCTTTGGAATATAAAAGCTATTAAAAAGTAATTTGTAAAGTGCTAATATAAAAAAAAAAGTGTAAAAGGAGGAATATATAATAATGTAGTATACAGAGAGAATGATTTTTGTATATGTAAAATATTTTTTTTTAAAAAAAAAGTAATAAGTATCATGGAAAAAAAGAAAAAATTAAAGAGAAATATGCTTATAAAGAAGCTTCGTTGTCTCCCCATGGAGGAATGATTCCGGGAATAACGTATTGTTGGAAACAACAAATACCACCAATAAGACACACAAAGAAAATAGAGTGCAAGATGGTTCGACGAAGTACATATCCTTCCTTGCCACGCATACCAATGGTCGATACACCGGTTGTCAATGTTTGAGGGGAAATCATTTTGGAAGTAACGGCACCGCTAGTGTTGGTTGCAGCCATAAGGACAGTGGACAAACCAATTTCACGAGCAGCGACTACTTGAAGGTTACCAAACAAGGAGTTTGCTGAAGTATCACTACCAGTCAAGAAACAACCAATCCAACCAATCCAAGCGGAAAGGAAGGGGAAGGCACGATTAACTTGAGAAAGTGTAAGACCAACAGTATATACAATACCTATAATAAATAAATATAAAATATAATATTTATGAAATTAGTTTTTACAAGTCTTGTTTTAAAAAAGAAATAATATGTTTTGTCAAACAAAAATAGGATTCATTTCTTACCAGAATAATTGTACAAGTAAGCGAAAGACATAATGGCGGAAACGGTAATATCAGCAAAAACTAATTGCTTGCAAGTATCAGTGAATGCTTGCCAAAAGACAATAGGTTTGCCACCAAAGATAAGGACAACAACACCGAACAAAACCCATGCAACCAAGATACAAGTACCAGTAGCCAAGGGTTGGAAATCCCAAATAGCATCATATGGCTTATCATACAATGTAAGCCAAACACGACCATGAAGGTGAGGGAATTGAACAGCTAATTGGCCAAACTTAGCAACACCGGCGAATGTCCAAATGATAACCATAACTACGATAATTACCCAAGGTGACCAGGCGATAACAGTTTCATAGATAGTAGGCTTAGTAAGTTCGGTGGTAGTAGGTGGCTTGCTCAATTCACCAGTTTCCTCATCGGGGTCTACATTAGGGTCACGTTGAGAAGGATGCTCAGCATCTTCCACAAAAGTGGTTTGGGTCTTTGATTGACGAGCAGCATCATTTTGTTCTTGCTTATCAGAAGAAACGGATGATCGAGAGCTTTTGTTATCGCTAGTGGTTTCTTCAATTCCTAGAGACTTATCATCTTGTTGACCAGTACCATTAATAGGGTTTGCGACCAATTGAGCCTTGAATTCTTCACGATATTTAGGTTTCCAGTATTGAACAAAAATAATAATAGTAATCAAAGAAACCAAACCAGAAAGCAAATCAGGAAGTTCAGGACCGACAAAGTTGGCAAAGATACCTTGAATAATAGCAAAAGAAAGACCAGCAACCAATGCGAGTGGCCAGCACTCAATTACACCGGCACGGAAACCACAGTAAAAGTACAAGGCATAAACAGGAAGGAATAAACTGAAAAGTGGAAGTTGACGACCCAACATAGCAGAGAGGGCTGAAGCTTCGATATTTGTAAGACGGGCAAGTGTTGTGACAGGAATACCGAGTGCACCAAAAGCGACTGGGGTGGTATCAAATAGTAATACAAAAGTCAAAGCATCCAAAGGTTTGAAACTGATATATATAAACGTGTACTATTATTAGTATACAATACAATTCCGATAGTACTCTTCGTTACATTTCAGTCTTTTCGTTATCATCATACGATAAAGGCGAGTTAATACATACCCTAATGACACCAATAAAGCAGAACAGATAGCACCTGGTGTACCAAAACCAGCAACACCTATTATACAAAATAAATAATATTTGAGTAAATTGTAAATTGAATAATTATTTTCAAAGAGAAAAAAAAAATTTTTTTTTTTTACCTTCCAAGATAGCACAGAAACTAAAAGCAATAAGTACTAAATAAACACGTCTATCTGGTGGAGCGTTCGTCAACATCCATCTGCGGAAAATATCAAAAATGCCCGATCTCACGGCCAGATTATAGACATTCCTATTATAAAAAAAAAAGAGTAACAATTAGATATCAATAATGATAATAATAAAAAAAAAGTAACCCCCTTTTAATGAATGTTTACACTTACATTGCATTGAACACAATCCACATAATAGGCCAGTTAGCAAAAACAATACCATTAGCAATTGCTGAAAATGCTTGTTGTGCAGGCATATGCCATGCAAAAATAGCTATAAAGATACTATATATGACAAGAAAATTTTTCCGATTAGCAAATTTGGGTATGATGGGAATAACAACCCCTAATATATCAAATTACAGTACACAAAACGAAAAAAAAAAAAATACACAACAGAAAAAAATTGACAGATGGTATAAATTATAATTACTTACCATACAATAAGACCGGTAAGTGAAGCATAATGAGCAGGCATACGGAAGGCGCCAAGTAATAATAAAAGAAGTACCAATGGAATTACACCCACAAAGAAAGAACCTACAAGACTACCACCGATAGGTGCTAATTCCTGAACGAAATATTTCTCATAGGCTTCTGGAGGGGCAACTGGTATTTCAATCATTGAATGATATATTATGTACCAAAAAAATAAATTGTATGAAAGTAGAGAGATAAAAAATAAAAAATAAAAATGGTGAAGAATGAAAATGAGATCACTTTATATAAGGCCTCTCTCTTTTTGTTCCACCAAATTCAAACTTATTATTCTTCTTCGATAACTCCTACCTTTACCCCGCTCTTTTTCTTCTTTTTCCACACTATTAAAATCGACCTTTTGATTACGAAATAACTTGGTCTAATATTATTGCTATTATGTTTTTTAACTGGATCGCTTAATTTCTCTTATAATTTGGTTCCCAGTCCGATGCAACCTGATCATTTTACAAGTGTGGGAATCCGGGTCGCGTTTCACCATAATAGTGTGGAGAATAACTCTCTGTACTTTTTTTTTTTTTTACTATTATTTTATCGGCGGTAAAACTCAAAATCTCTTCCAAAAGCAGTCAGATATTCACACGGATTAAACGTAAAAGGACCGTTGTACGAGTCTGTTCGTTATTTTGGTAACAAATAGTTTGCTTAGTTTATCGTTTTTTTTTTTTTTTTACAACATGTATTGATAGCAGTTGAAAAGAATTATTTATGAAGTAAAAAAAAAAAAAAAAATTTTACGCTTCCTTTTTCGATATAAAGAATGACGAGAACAAATTAAAGTTTTTTTCAATCGCAATTTAAATGTATTTTTTGATCTGCCACTTTTTATTATTTTGAACAAAAAAAAACAATTAGGCGCGGGGATCGGATAGGAATACCCCACAAATAAAAAAAAATCTCGTTTTATTGTTACACAGAATTACCAAGTTATCGTCTTTTGATTTTCCTTTATAACGGGAATTTTTAGTTGTTGCCTTACGTGGATAAAAAAAGAAGAAAAGTCAGCCCATGACAACAGAACAGAATGGATTACCAAATATGTTTTATTATACGGGAATCTGATAATAGATCAGTCTATTCGTGGAAAAAGTACTTTCGAAAGGTGATGGTGTGCTTCAATTAGTAGTCTTTATATTTTTTCGTGTGAAAGATTTATTAAAATAAGGAAATATATTTGAGTTTGAAGTGGATGATTAAGTTGAAAAGCAAAGCGAAGCATTGTTTTTTTCAACAGACCATTTTCTTTTTTACCATTGGAATTCTTTTATCTGAAATATGACACTTTTATTTTCTCTGTCATACGTAAATTTGATACGTACTGTTGGTTTTTCTGTTTTTTTTATCGATTTTTATTTTTGATAAATGTAACCGAATGGTGATCGCATAAAAAAAAAAGAGAGAGAAGAAAATAAATATTTGTGCTAGCCCTTTTTATTTCTAGTTTATAAACGCTGGAAATTAAGCACTTTTTTTCGTGTAGATTAGCTTTTCACTTAAAGAAAACACATTATATTTTTCTAAACTTGACTTTTGGTTACTGTTGGGCACGATTACATAAGAAAAACCAATAACTTGACGAGTGTAAAAATTTATACCAAAAAAGAGCAATATAACTTGACGTTTATAATCTGGGCTGAATTTATACTGAGCTTAAACATCCCAGACTTGGGAATTATGTATGCTTAGTCCTACATAAAACGTGTTCGATGGTAATCAAGAATCCTACTTATATATGATATAAGAATAGATGGATAGATTAAAACGTCATATGTGACTAAATATTCTTCGGGCTTGGCTTGCATTGAAATACTATATAGAACACAGATGAGCGGAATAAAACGGAATGAGTGATGTATTATATAAATTATCATCTCATGTACACGAATGAAAAAGCTGTATGGATAACCATTAGAAAAATATAATGATAAGTTTATTTTTGTAAAACGAGCCCTTTTTTTTAAAAAATAAAATATTGATATTTACCCATTGCTTTATAATTAAAAACTAGAGAAAGAATCCCATGGTACATAATATAATAGAAATGGGACAAAAGAATACATATACGTATTTTTTTTTCTACCAGGTAGTATTTACCAATATCCTACGTAGTTACTGTGTCTTTTATGATATTTACTCTTATAAATGGATCTTTTGATAGAGTCAACAATAATATGTAACAACATTTTTTGCTATATGTAATAAAAAGGGAATAATTATTTCTACGTAATGAAACTTGAGTCTATATTTATATTCTTTGATGTATGATATATAATACAGTAGTTTCGCTACTCCTTCAAGACACTGCTTTGAAAATATATAACTTTAATTCGAGTTGAGTGATAATACTGCTTCAAATGACATGACAACAAACATTATTCATAAATAAGACAGGATCATCCATTTTTTTTTTTGTATTGTTATCTCCATTATAGTATATAACTAAGCGTCAATCGTAATTGCTCAAAACACTTTTCTGCTGTTGTCTTGACAGTCCTTGCTGATTTATCTTCCATGAATACAAAACGTGAACTTTTCAGCTTAAGTTTTTAATCGTCTTCCAGATTTTCCAGTGACCAGAACAATAGGCTTGACACACTGAATAGTTCTTTCCTTAATACCAAACTTGCGATAAATATTATAGCATTCCACACATCAAATAGTTCCATGTATGATGTTAATTATACATTAAATTGAAAATTTACATTACAACTACTATAGAATAACAAGGAAATGAGTAATATTTATCGCGAGGCGACAAATGTTCAGCTATACGCCCTCTTCGATCAAAATCCATAATTGATCTGATATTACATTTCCTTGAGACGTCTCGTGCTATCGTCACTCATTGAGCAAACGGAATACGTATGTATTCATTCCTATCTACTCAATAAATGTCATTGATAGGAAGTCGCAGTCAAACGCGTACGCTATCAAATATATTTACACTACCCAATTATACACTTGGAAACCCCTCAACTATCGCAACATCCCAGCAGTAAAACGTACAGCCAAATTTTAAAATCATAAACTGTTTACCATGTTCTGAGGATGAATCGTCATTTTTGCAAATGAAAATAAGGATGGTCAACTAATAATTTACGAGACCTTCGAGAAAATGATTGCCTTAGCTAATCTGGGGGTTAATTCAGTAAAGATAGACCCAATCCATCAGACTCTCTAGATCTCCTATTATCTTCCCCTCCATCCTCTCACAAACAACCGAAAACATGTAATTCTTTTCTATTGTTGATTTTTCAGCTTCTCATATTTCTCTACTATTCCTTTTTATTAGTGCTGCCTTATATAACACCATCTCATCATCACCGTACACTAACTTCGCTTTCTCTTGACTGAGTTTCTTCAGTTAATGCTTTATCACACTTTTAAGCGTAGGTTACTCCACCTTTTATTTTGATAAATACAAATTTTAACTTATAAACTATTGAATTTAATACTTACACTAGTATTCGTTACTCGTTTGTTATATGATATTATACAGTTATACTTGGGGGGTTTGAGTATAAAGAATATTTTTAATTTTTATTATATTATTATCATATATGGAAAAAGTTAAATGGCCATACGTACATATCAAACCAACGGTTTTTATATAAAATGGATCATTAAAAAATAACATGTAAATGGTATTATCATACTGAGCATAAAACGACCATTTTTTATAAAGCTTAATGATTAATAATACGTACGACAATCTAATTCATATGAAGTTGTACAAAAAGCCAAAGTGACAATCTATCCATTGTTGTGCGAGTTACTCTTGGTCTAGTAGTATTTGGTGTTGTTCGTTAGTCTGATTTTTTTTTTTCATTTGAGCACTTGGATGGTTAATTCCTGAAACGTGATTTATATAGAAGACTAGAAGCCATATATCATTTTTCCTCTATCCATTGTTATAACTGAGTCTTCATGTTAATTTCTTTTTTAAACTATTAATTGCACTAGGTTGTAACCCTTTTTTTTTTTTTTGACGTTTGGACGTCCCGGTCGAATGTTTGCTGAATAGTGTGCTATTGTCACATAATGAAGAAGTGAAAGGCGGAGAGGGGTCGCTCACCTTGCCAGATACAATCATAATAAGAAAAAATGATAATAAATCCATCCACAAATTGGGTTATAGCAATAGCATGTATTATTCATATCTTATTTTCAACCTATCAAAAATACAATTTTTATCCTTATTTACCATGTACATACGTATCTCTGCTGTATACCCATTTTTTTTTAATTCAGGGTTAATAACAAGTTTATCATATCAATTCTTGTGAGGTTAAGAAATAGATAGTAATCGTAAGTAAAATAATATATGATAAGTATGGGTGTGTGTGGGAAGGGTATTTAATACTAACAATATTAACAAATAATAATAATAATACATATAGCAAAATGTGTGTATGTGTATGTGAGTGTATGAATAAATTAAAATACAAAGGGTATTAATCTTGAGGATTCATTAACATATTGTTGATAATCCACACTAAACTTGTCCAACATCATTTGTTCTTCAGCCAAGATTCTTTTAACATAAGCATATACCGTCAATACCAGTGTTGTCAAAAATGCCCACCAATTACAAGTAGCTAAACCAAATCCTAACCATCCAACTATAAAAGCAGCATAACCTGGATGGCGTACCACTTTATAAGGTCCTTCGGTACAGATATATTGATCATCGTTGGTTGCCATGGCCCGTATATAAAATGTATTGACAAAGATAGACCAGCGTAATAAAACAATACCACCAATAATCCATCCAAGTCCAATCCATCCAATCCAACCAGGTCCTGCTCCTACATTAATTGATAACCAAACAAGTGGACTTACAAACCCACATAGTATCCATACCATGAGTAAAAGTCGAGACGTGCCTTGATCATCCCCAGTTTCATGAACAGAAGCGGTTGTCCTTGGCGAAGATTCATACCGATGTTCAACATAAAATAAAATGCCAAGTAAAATGTAAGCTAGTAATAATGTCAACATTATATATATATATATATATATATATATATAATAAAAAAAAAAAAAGAGATGAGTTTCGGCAGGACAAAAACAAAGAAACGAGTTTGTACTAGTTTCTTGGCTTTCGTGGATACAGGTTTTCTTTCACCGCAGGAAAATGGTTATTCTACTCATAAAAAAAAAAAGTCATTTGTGCTTTTCTATCTTGGTACTTATGAGAACATCCTTTTACTTTTACTTTTATATTAAAGTATTACGGTTTTTTTTTTTCGATATCTGAAACATGATTTTTTTTCTTAATAATTGAATTAATAGACTAATAAAGAAGAATATAAAAAAAAAAGAGTTATATAGAAAGATAATGTTCTGGCCCAAAATAAATACCGCCTTTATTTGAATAGAATAGTCTATATTATTTGAACAAAAGTCTGGTCTTTTGCTTCATTTTATAGCTTTGTTAATTATTAAATAAAAATCATTTTTTTTTCTGTTTTGTTCTTTGGCAGCAAAAAGAAAATAAGGACATAAAAGGATGTTTTATATCATTGTGTGCACTATGACGTCCCTGTTTCTATGTCAGCAGGACTGAGGATTTCATATACTTCTTCCCTTTTATATATAAGGTGGGATCATAAAACATAACGCAGCAAATAGTAAAAACTCTCTTTTGGTCATATGAGTTTACTAAGCTGTACACCACCAACCTACCTAAATCGGAGCTGTTTGATAAGGAAATCAAAAGACAAATAAAAAGTATATTTACGATATCGATTACTTTGGTTGCCGTTAGTTAATGTATCAACGACTATTATAAATAGAAAAAGAGTTTATTTGAAGAGAGGGGGAACAAGAGTTATCATTTTTCGATTTAAAAATAAAGTGAAACAAAGTGATACAAAATTTAAATTTTTGGTAATTTACCTCCTTCAAATTGGACATAATAGTAAAAGAATCCTTGACTGAATTACGTGATTCTTTATACGTAGTTTTTTGTTTTTTTGTTTTACTACAGTGCGACCGCAAGATGTATAATTCAATTCTACAATTATCTTTTTAATAGTGTTATTTATAGTAGGGAAAGCAAAAAAGATAATTTATTAAAATACAAAAGTTATTACAAAAAAAAATATGACAAGACGAAAAAACACGTCAGATCAAAAGCATTTTTTTTTTTAATAAATGAGCTAGGTGTTTGGTCGCGCGTGTTATATATGTATAAAGAGGTGGATTGGATATAAAATATGTAATACTATAATATAATATGGGGGCTTTGATTTGAATTTTTATTATGGGTTATATGTTTTTTATATATATACTTAGAGGAGCATACCAGCGGCAGCAACAATACCAACGGCACCAGTCATAGTAATACCCAAAGTAATCTTATTGGCAGAAGATTCATCACCATTCAAACCCTTGGTAGCTTCAGCAACGAGACTGCTGACACTACCTTGGTATTCAGTAGGGACTTGACTTAAGATAGAATCGTAAGCGGAAGAGAGATCACCAGCATGTTCACTGGCATAACTGGCAATGCTGCTAAGATCAATATTAGGAAGGTCAGTAGGGATTTCAGAAGGAAGTCCAGTGGGAGAAGCTAATTTAATTTAATTATGATTGTTGTTTAGCAAATCAGTAAAATGAATTTATATAGGTGTTTTTTAATGTTAACAAAAAAAAACACTACATACCATCTTCTTGAGCCATGACAAGGGCAGCAGGAGCAGCAGCAATAAAAGCAACGAGTGTAAGAGCTTTAACCATTTTGTTAATTGTTTACTATTTGTAAAAAGAAGTTAAAAAAAAAACAAAAAAGAAAAGAAAAGACGAGCAAATGATCATATTTATATATTTTATTTTTGAGTAAGATCTAACTTAATTCATTCGAGACCCCAATTTCATAATTATAATCTTGTGGCTGTGATAATTTGTTGTATGGATCAAAACGTAACGTACTTTTGGTTTGGTTACTTTATAACCGATTAATTATGGCGCAGCTTACCAAGCTTGGATTCACGATTTAATGACTTTGTGTTACATAAAAAAAAAGAGTTTGGGTTAGAAGCTGAGTGAAGAGAAACATGTAGATCTTTTTATATTTTAGCGTCTAATTTTTTTTTTATTGCTTGGTTCCACATTACGTTGTATTATTATGTTTTATATGAGATAAAATAATAAAATAAAAAAAAGACCATACCTGAATTGGCTCTGTTACGTCGGTTTGTGTTGCTGTGTGTGGCTAGTGGAATAACGATAGAAATAGAAGCTCAAGAAAACCATAAAAGTCTATTTTTCACCACAAAAAAAGAATTATGATGAAATGCCAAGTTTCTTTACAGATTATCATTACAAAATAAATAATAATTTAATATGGTTTAATTATTTATTAGTGATTCATATAAAGATGATAAATATTTTAATAAGTAGAAAATTGTTTTTAAAGTGCTTTATTATAGGTACATTTTATAATACTAAAATTATTTCATTTTTATTATATATATCCTCATCATTAATTATTTTGTTTTGTGTTCCTGATATAATGGATATACTATTTTCTACCTTTTTCAAGAGACTAACTATAATAAGTTTGAGGCGTTCTAGATGATGGGCGTATAAAATGCTTTTAATAATATAAAAAATATTTATATTAATTATTGCTGTTAGTGTAGTTTTAAAGGAAATATATATTTTTTTCCAAAAAGTAAATGTTAAATTAGTATTAAAAGAATATAATCTTTGACAAAATAACCATTGTACGTATAAATATAAAAGATGTAAATAAAACGATGGATGGCAGCAGTGATACAAAACTTGATATTTTTTGCCAGACTACTAAGTAGGGACAAATAATAGAAAATACCCATTTAAATTGTCCCATTATTTATATAAGTTCAATATGTAATATCATAATTTTATTTTTTATGTCGTTATCAAAAAAAAAAGTTGTTTCTATAGAAACTATAAGTTTATTTTAAATAATTCATACCAGTCATTTTAAATAAATATAAAATTAGAGAGGAGGGAAAGCTGAGATGCATTAAAAAAAAGAGAGAGAGAGAGAGAACTTTTCGTTCCCCTCAACATACACCAAAAAAAAAAAAAAATGCCTTCCGCTATTTCTTCATTAACACCAACAAATAATGACATTCAACCTGAGACACATAAAAATGAACAAGAATATGATAATGAATCATCACTTTTAACCCGAGATTTTGAAACATTGACTAATATTGATGATATTCGTGAATGTCTTCGACTTTTAGATGAAGAAGAGACGCGGATCGATGCATCTCTTGACCAAATGCTTTCCCAAGAATCAGAATTATTGGAAGCTTTAGGAACTTTGGATGTTCTAAGGTCAGTTAAAAGGAGTGGAAAGGATAGACAGACGGTAAAAATAGAGGTATTCACGGACAACAACAAAAAAATGGTGGGAACCATTCCTTATTATTTTATATTAGACCACAGTTACGAAACTTGAAACTCGATTCTTCACAAATGATGAATACTATTACAAAAACATCACGACTTGCTGAAGGAATTAGTGATAAAGTTAGACAATTGGATCAAGAACAGGTATATAGAGTTAGGAATAAAAAGGAGAAAGAAGACGATAGAAAGGGAAAGATCAAAAGAGTTATTTGTTTTATCTTATCATTTTCAAACAACTTATTATTATTTTGGGTTCTTTTTTTTTATAGTCTAGGGCAAAAGAATCAATTCATTATGTTGAGGATGTTCAAGAACTTAAGAGATGTATTGCTGGTATTCAAGAAGCTATGAGACATAAAGATTATGATGCTGCAGCTAATCTTTTACAAAGCGCGTCAAAAATTGATTCAGCTATTTTGAATGGTTCGTTGGCTGAGTTCACAGTGGTAAGTTGTAGTAGTAAAAAAAAAAAAAACTCATACAAAACGAAAAATATTGGGGGTATTGTATCATTAATCGAATATATATATATAGCCAACATCAGAAGATCCAGATCATCCAGCAAAAACACTTGCCGATGCGAAATCCGCATTATTTGATATATTCTCTCAACGATTTGATGATGCTGTCATGCAACGAAACGAAGCGGATATTACACGTTATTTTAAATTATTTCCACTTATTGGTTGTCAAGCGGAAGGTCTGGATAGATATTCTCGATTTGTATGTAATATTGTGAAAGCACGATGTAGTGAAGAATTACGTATGGGAAATAGTAAGTTTTCAGTTTTATATACATAAAATAGAATGATTAAAAATAAAGAGAGGATTATTTAGTGTTTCTCACATCACTGGAATTCCTTTTATATATAGATTCCGCTCCAGTATATTATGCCGATACCCTTACCCGACTTTTTGAAAACATTGCTGTCATTATTGATCAACACCAACCTTTGGTTGAATTACATTATGGACGTGGGCGTATGTTACGTGTTATTCAACGATTACAAGAAGAAAGTGATATTGAAAGTGGACGTATATTAGATCAATTTGTACAAAATCGAAAATTGGAATCTAAACTTGTTGAAATCCAGTCTTTAAATATTGCAATGATACGATCTTCTACAACCAATTGGAGCACTTCGCCTGGAGGAGGAACAAATGGAACATCGGTAGTAGGAACAGGAACAGGATTGGGTGGAACGAATGGATCGAGTGTAACAGGGCAAACCAACGGCAATAATAATAATAATCCATTGACGGATCCACGTCAGTTAGACGCTAATCTTTTGGAACTTGCATTAATAAGTCAACGAGGTGCATTATTTTATCAGTTTATTAATGAACGTGCAGATGATGAAATGGAACATATTGGGACGGATGAATCAACACAAGATATGATTATGCATGGCAAGGATAAAAGATATTATGGTGATAACGGATTATTAGCTTCTTCTGGGTTAGTGAAACGTAATAAGGAATTGATGAATTCATATTTGGTGATTGATAGCTTTTTATTGAAGCGTAATGTGGATAAGGTAAATAATAACAAAAAATTATACTACAAAGGCTTAAAAAAAAAACAAAAACAGAAAAAGAAGATGATTTAAACTAAATAAAACGTACATGGAATTACATTTAGGCTATGAAATTAGATGATTATGATCCATCATCAGGTCAAACATCCACTTGTGTAGATGATGTTTTCTTTATTCTTAAAAAGGTTGTGAAACGAAGCATATCTACATGTGAACCTGATGTTGTTGCTGCAACAGTAAAAGCCATTCTTAAAACTTTGGATTCTGGTTATCTTCAAGTGTTTCAACAAAAAATGTCAGTTACTTTTGCTGGTCAAGAACCTGGTAATCGTAATGTGGAAAGATCAATTGAACAAGCTAAAATTAATTATATGGTAAAGAGGTTACAATAAGACAAAAAAAAAATGATACGATTATGTTTAAGTATTTATATTTAATATATGAAATTAGGTTTTGTTAAATAATTTAAATGTAAGTGCCGAATATATGGAACGACTTGCACAGGATGCACGACCTGAAGTTGAAGCTGCTATATGGAAGAATCCAGATCATGATATCAAGATGGCTACTAAGGCTTTGGATGATCTCGCTTCTGCATCTTCTAAATTCCGAAAGTTATTACAGGTATGAGATTAGAGTTGAGAGTGTGTGAAAAAATGAGAAATGATTTATTTATTATCATTCTATACAATAGAGCGGGATGGAACAATTGATGGGTCAAATATTAAAACCTCGTATTCGACCCTTATTTCAACATGGTTATCGTGAAGTCAAATATGTATTGGAAGAGGATGAATATAATGAAGCCGATGTAGACGAATTATTTGTTAAACGGTTTAGAAGTGGTTTCGATAAATTAATTGATTCATATCAACGTACACTTACTGATGCCAATTTTACTACTATCATGGGTTTACTTTTGGATGCTATCACAGCTCAATGGGAACGTATTATATCACAAACTCGATTTAATCAATATGGTGCTTTACGATTTGATAAGGATTTACGCTCTGTTATCCATTATCTTTCATCTATGACAGAATGGCTTTCTCGTGATCGATTTACACGACTTAATCAAATGGCTACTTTACTCAACTTTGAAGAGGTAAGACCATTTTTCTTTTTGTAACTATAATAAAAAAAAAAAAGGGATTTTGACATAAGATAATATATACATAACTTTTTTTTTAGCCATCTGAAATATATGATTATTGGGGTGCAAAGGCTGGTCCAGTTAGTTGGCGACTTACAGTTGCTGAAATTAAAAAGATATTAGCATTAAGGTAAAAGAAATATTTTCATTAATAGTGACAATTTATATAACTACTAATTGTTGAATATTATATATATATAGACTCGACTTTGATGGAGATGAAGTAGCTAACCTTTCTTTATATTAAAATTAAAATTATAATTATGATATCATGTTCATTTCTATGAAATATTTATTGAATGTCAAATAACTAAATAATGCAAAAATAGGTATTATGATATGCTTTGTATATTATATGTATATAAGATGATTGCAAAAAAAAAAAAAAAATGAAAAATGAAAAATATATGGTACAGTTAAATGTAAGGGGAGGGAGGGGGGGAAACAAAAATCTATTCTTCTGTTTTAGTATGTGCTTGTCCATAAAATTGATTATCTACCATGTGTCGAAAACATTGTAATATGACATTATGTTCATCACGAACTTCATTTGCTAATAACTAAAAAAAAAAAAAAGTATTGACAAGTTAACGGATCATCTTTATCATCTATTTGAATTATTAAATTTTTTACCATTCGCAAAAGATTGGGTCGTTTTTGTACAGGTCTAACAATATCTTTTCTTTGTTGGTTTTGTTGTTGTCGCTGTAATATAAAATACCCATTATTATTAATAAATTTTGATCCATTACAGCCTCTTGATTATTATTATTATTATTTTTCGTTTTTTTTTTTTACCTGTGGTTTTTCATGAACATAACGACATTTATTTCCAAATCTACAAGAGCCTCTCATAAAAGCTCTACAACGAGGTCCAGCTCGATGTGGTTTTTCAGGTAAAGCAAGTTTTCCCATACTGGAAGGATCTTTCGATGATATCGCATCTCTTTCCATATCCACATTCTCATCATCATTGTTCTTTTCGTTTTGATCATCATCACTTCCTTCACCATCATCATCTTCTGATCCATAATCTCCAAGAGCTCCTAATACACCTTCTTGCTTTGGTACATCTTCTCGTTTACGTTTTTTATTATTCTTATTTGAATTAGATGGAAGTTGACCACGCGATTTTCGGTCTTCAGCTTCTTGTTTCTATTAAACAAGTTTTAGTCTCTCTTTTTGTTTTCATTATTCAATTCATTAACTTATTCATTCCACCAAAGTTCCTTCTTCTTTCAATATATATATATATATATATATTACCTTGCGTTCAACATTTGCTTTTGATGGCCAATTCTTTTTACGTGCTTCAATCCATGCAGCTAATGCTTCAGGTGTATCAAGTTTAGGTGCATTAGGTGGTATAATACCATCTGGTTTGCTCCTAAAAGAAATGTTTTTCATTGATTGTTAAAAAAAAATGATTTCCTTTTTCAACAAAAAATGGTATCTAACTATCTGTTTACTTTTTCTTCGATTCACCAATATTATGTTCTACTGCTAAATGTTCATCTAATACGGATTTAATAGCACTAAAATCACATTCTGAACATTGTTTATGTTGTGCCATATGTTGTGCAATTGCTATTGCTGATTTATAATATCGATTACAACAAAAAGTACTAATTATAGATAAACATATAAACATTTTTTTAATATCCTATTATGTATATAACTATATGTTTGTTATAAAACACGTGTTCGATATCTTTATTATTACCTTTGTTGAGTTGTATTTGTTGAAAGATCATCGTAAGCAACAATGGATCGTTGGTGTTGGGTATACTCTGTGTGATTCGTTTGTTGTTTTTCTTGTTCTTGTTGCTGTGGTTGAGCAGGTTGTTGTTGTGTTTGTGATTCCTGTTGATAATAATAAGGTTGTTGTTGTTGTTGTGTAGGATCAGCAGAACCACGTAATACAGAATTAATGGAAGCAGCAGCTAATGCACCCAAGTTTTGTCTTTGTTGTGTTTGTGATTGTAAATGGTAAACAATAGATCCATTAGGATCATTAGTAGAAGGTGAAGATTGTTGTTGTTGCTGTTGATAATATCCATTTTGATCTGGTGTTCCTGATATATTATAATAGGATTGTTGTTGCTGTTGTTGATAATATTGTTGACTCCATTGCCAATTTGGATCAGACGATTGAGGCCAAGGATATGACATGAAAAGTTATAAAGTTAAAAGGAACGAGTAAAAAAAAATCTTTTCCTGCAAAAATGAATGAATCAAAAAAAACTCAGCTTTACCCTTGAATCTTTTATGCTTAGTCCCCGCCTCAATGGAAGATTGTTATGGGGATTTTGGTTCTATTTTTTTTTTTTTTTTGGGAAAAGAAATGAATCTCTGTGGCAACAAAAAAATATAAATAAAGTTGCATGAAATTATTAAAATTTATATTACTGCATTTCTTTCCCTTCTTTACTTTTTCCTTTCTTTATTTATTTATGTCATCAGTACAAACACAAGCTATTAGTCATTGTCATTATGAACGAATGATTATCCCAATAACACCAATAAAATATTTTCCATATGGTTCACGTCGTCACTATTTCAATAATAATACTGCTAAAACAGGATTATTTACATCCCTTCGTATAACATGTATTGTTCAAATAAATCATCCTCATTATCCTTATCCAAATGATCATTCTTCTTTGGAAAAGTTAGATACAATTCTTGATCAAGGCGTCTTGACATTACAAATATCCTTTTATTAATATTAATAATAATAATAATGTATAATATATAACTATTCTTAACTCTATTTTCATTCATTTTTTTTTTATTACTTTGCCAACAGAATGAATGAACTTGATTGTGTTGAATCCATGACATGGATTAAGCAACCATTAGAAATGGTACTTGTCAATAAAACCAAATCCATTATTGTTGTATAGAGTTATTTACTGTTGTTAAATTATATAGATAATGAATCATAATTGTGGTCTTCAACTAGAACAATCATCAGTATCCTCTACACCAACACAACTTCATAATCCAAGTATACCTTTTTATTATTTTTTTGATTCAATTGAATGATAAAAGAAGACATATACTGATACTACTATATAATAATTAATTAGGTTATCGTTTTAGGCCTATTCATAATACAACATCTTCTATCAATACTCCTTTAGCAATTGCACTTGGAAGACCAGCACCCCATGAAAATCTTATTAAAATTTATTTACGATTGGAATGGCAGACAGAAAATATCCTTTTTTTAATAATAATAATAATGAACATTATCAACTCCTTTAACTTTTTTTTTTTTTTACTATAATATATATACAACTTTTGAGTTTAACAGATATGTTAGAAAACCCTTCTGAAGATATGAAAGAGTATTTATTTAATACGATGCTTCACATCTTGTGTGATCATATGAGTACAAAATATCCACTTATATTTTCACCCACGTATTCCAAGGTAAAAATAATGTCATTATTGTTACGTATTATTATTAAAAGAAGTAAATATTAATGAATCCTAGAAACTCGTTGATATGACACGATATGTACCTGTTATTGCCAAGTCAATTCAAAGAATGATTGAAACAGAAAAAAATGATTCTGAAACAAATCAAGATACTATGAATATGATTAAGGTATTTAAAAAAAAAACAAGGTTTATATAAATATATAAATATAATATTATTATTACTATTTTATTAGACTTATTTGAATGATACAATTATATTACGTCGAGTATATAATTATTCAGAAAATATAAATGATAATAATATTTGGACTGATTTAGTAATTGGTCTTTATTATTATTTTAAGCGTACTATTCCTTTCCCAAAATACCCAAAGGTTTGTCCTATATAATTAAATAAATAAACACATTTGAATACTTGAATCTCTATTTATTTATCTATTTAATTATATATTTAGATGACTTATACATCTGTTATAACATCCATCCAAGACCATCAACAATAGTCATAGTGAAATTCAAAACTCTATATTTCTCATCTTATTTTAAAAACTTGAATTAAATTCAATTCAATTTATTTATTCTTATATTTGAAGAACAAAAAGAAAAGATACACAAACAGATAAAATATACAAAAGAGAGGGAAGAGAAAGAGAAAAAAAAATTTACAATTTGCTACCAAGAACCTTTTGAACTGATTCCAAAACGCGATCAAAGATCTTGGTATTAGCAGCAATGACACCCTTATTAGCTTCTAAAGTACGACCGATTGAAAAATCCAATGGCTTACCATTGACATCTGTGACCTTACCACCTGCTTCATGGACCAACAAGGAACCAGAAGCATGATCCCAGATTTTTTCGACATAAGTCTTACTTGTAGGTAAACGAAGATAGATATCACCATCACCACGAGAAATAGAACAATATTTAGCTTGACTATCCATACGAACAGAAGGACGTGTAATACCCAATAATTTGGCAATTTCAGCAGCATCACCGTGAGAAGAATGACCAGCTTCAACTGATTCACAGAAAGTAGCTTCTTCAGTAGTAGAGATATCAGAGAATTGTATCTTAGATTCAGTAGGATCAGCAAAAGAACGTTGGAATGCACCTTCACCACGAACAGTGATGAATAAAGTACCCTTTTCACCATCAGGTTTAGTTGGATCAACTGGTAAATTAGGAGTACCCATGACACCCAATTGAACTTGACCATCAATAATTAATGCCAAGCAAACAGCGTATTGTCCGCCACGTAAGAAACCTTTGGTACCATCAATAGGATCCAATGCCCAGTGACCTATTTTTATATAAAATTTTAATTCACTTTTTTTTTTTCTTTCTTGAATATAAATTAATATAAATAAATATAAAACTTACGTCCTTTAGGACCACCAACATAGTTACCACGATCAATGGCTTCTAAAATCTATTATATATTACAAATTATCAAGTTAAAACAAAAACACTCATAAATTTCCCTTCCCCCTCTCGACCCATTTGTACCTTTACACTATAAAAATAAAAATATTACCTGTTCTTCAGAAAGTTTCTCAGAATCATCCAAGACACCGTTGGTAAGTGAATGAACTTTTTCACGAAGGACTTTACCTTCATCACCACGAAGGTCTTTGGAATCTTCTTCACCAATAATAGGATCATTAGGGAATGCCTTATGCAAATAAGTGTTAATGATGGCTTGAGCAGAAAAATCGGCAACTATATATATACAAGTCGTGTGTAAGTAAATAAAAAAAAATATGTTCTTCTTTCTCTATAGATCTCTCTCTTTTTTTTTTCAAATATAGTTTTTACTATTACCAGTAACAGGTGACTTGTCATTCTTTGTCAAAGTTTCGTTTGCAACAAGATGTTGAAAAACTGATTGACATACTCGACTGGCTTGAAGCACAGCTTGAATAGCAACGGATCGTTCAGTGGCAAGAGCTAAATGAACGCGTACATATTATATATATATATATTTTTAGTTGTCTTTGAAAAAAAAAAAGGGAATGCTTTTTCATATTTATTACCAGACATAGTTGTAAAGTAGTATTGGTTTTGCTTAAAAAACGATCTTTGGATCTTTATAGGTAACATCTCCGTTCTTTTGACCCTCCGAATTGCCGCTACCAGTGTGCTGTTCCATAGTCCTGCACTGGTACATCTTTGGATAGGATGAATCATTTTTTTTAAAAAATAATAAAAAAAAAAAAAGGTGCGCCAGAGCACGTCTTATTATCTCATCTCCATAACTTGGTGTCACCAAATATGAATTTTAAAAAATGTACATGAATAACAATAGAATTATTTCATTATTATTGTAGACAAAACAAAAAACCCCCCATCATTAAAAGTTCTATTTTTTTTTTTTTATTCAATGATGGGTACATAGCATAACATATAACTTTTTTTTGTATAACATCAAAGCGTACTACAGTAAATGACGGTTAAAATAATTATCCTTTACCGATATATTATTGAGTCGCTATTTATTTTTACAACCAATCAGTTTATCAGAATATGATGTTATTTGAAAAACAAAAAAAAAAACTAGTATCAATTATAGAGAGTATTATAAAATTGTTATTGATTAAATAAAAAAGGGGTACTATATGATGTTAGATAGTCTACTATGGCATTTAAACTAATATTAAAAGTACTTTTCTTCTTTTGATATTATAAAAGAATTATTTCAAGAGTAATTTAAAGGATCGATTGAATTATATTAACAAAAAATCAAAACCCTTCAACTTTATACTGTCACCGCTCGCTATAACGATATTCGATATAACGATATTTCGATATAACGATCGGGTTTTGGGGTGCAAGACAGATTAAGCAGGGAAATATCGTTAATTTTATATAACGATATCCGATAGAGTTTTGGCAAAAATATCGTTATATCGAGCGAACAAATAACCTCTTTATTTTTTTTAAAAGGAAATAATATTAGTTTGTTGAGCATTTTTTGTCAAGTTTTAATAATTTGAATATCAAATTTATCTTCAGGCACTGTCTCACTAAAAAAAAATCAGTGATATTTTGCTTATGCTTCTTTCTTATAAAAATTAGATTTGTTTTTTCCCCAATTGTGCTTGTCTAACTTTTTCTTTGTCAATTGACATGGATTTGTAAACAATAATACGTAGACGGTTTATGATGCTTATCATAATATGATACTCGCATTTTCTTCTTATAGGGGATCAGCATTAATTATATGCGATTACGTGGTTGTAATTCAATTAGAAGTAATAAGACGGGGGATATTTGACAACGAAAACTGTACAAAAAAAAGAACCGTTTTATTTTTATAGCTTATTTTTAGTATGGACAATATAAAGTTCTAGAGTTTAGTCTTTTTATAAGACATATAGATACAAATAAGGCCAAGTACATCATATGGATGACATTTTATCTGATCATTATAACTCAGATCAAGAATTCGATATAACGATAATTCGATATAACGATACACTTTTGGTCTGACGGGGTGTATCGTTATAGCGAGCGGTGACGGTATTACACTGATGAATAGATTAACTATTTAGGCTTTTTTTTTATGCCATGCCCAAGTAAAACCACCTGATGTCTTTTTATATATATATTGACAATTGTAAAATAAACAGAATATAAGAGTCATCTTGATAGATTGTTGACACTCACACATACAATAGGTCAAGATATTTATACCAAGTTTCAATTTAGAAAAATACGTAAAAAGTATATAAATGACTTGAAGGTGTTTAAATAAACTAATTCTTTTTCTAAACTCATCTACGTTTTTCTTTCACTTTTTTTTTTTTAATTGTTATATTATGTCATTATCTTCTTCAATTTCTTATAAATCAATTCAAACTAAACCTATTAATCATTGTCATTATGAAAAGTTATCACTTGTTATAACACCCAATAATCGTCAACGTCGTCAATTTACAATAAACAACGATTCTTCAAATATTACTGCTACTACTCCTCTCACTACGAATAATAAAAACAAATTGTTTAACTTACTTTACGTTGAGTGTATCATACATATTGAATATCCTGAATACCCTCAAGCTATTGATATTTTTTCATTAGAAAAACTTGATACACTTCTTAATGATGAAGGCTTATTAACAATACAGATATGTTATAATAATTATAAAGAAATACAATCACATTAAATACAATTCAATTCTTTTAAATAAGATTATAACTATTTTTAATATATATATATATATACTGTGAAAACAAGATAAATGGAAACTATAATGATAAATCTATGAAATGGATCAAGTACCCATTACACATGGTATTTGTATTCAAAAAAAAATATATTCAACTTTCTTGTAATAGTATGAAATTTTATATATTGATAATGAATATGAATTAACTACTAGATATTGAATAAATGTTGTGGTTTTCAATTTGAAAAATCATTTATATCTGAAGTGACCCATAATCCATGTAAACTTATAATGATACTATGTTATTAAACAACTCATTATATTAAATCATATATTTTTTATTAATATTAAAAAGGTTTTCAATTTCGATCACTGAATTCTTCATCATCAGATACTGGTACACCATTATCATATCTATTGAAAACTCCAGTTCCATATGGGAAATTGATTCAAATCTATTTACGATTAAACTGGGAAACAGAAAATATCCTTTATTACTATTAATAATAACTATTATATAATATATATATATAATTATATATTCACAGTCTTAACTCGTCGTTATATTATAAAATGTATACAGCTGTCCAATTTAACAGATATATTGTACAATTCATCTCAAACTATGGATGATTTTTTATTCGGTTCCATGTTTCAAATATTCTGTGATAATATTGGTCCAATGTATCCTTTAATATTTTCTCCAGAATATCCCAAGGTATATATATATATATATTATCAAGTCAATAACAACAATGTATAACTAAAGTGTATTATAATAATAGAAATTTTCTGAATTGACACGTTATATACCATATATTGCTCAATCAATACAAAATATTGTTATAAATGATGATAATTCAATACAAGAAGAAACTAATATTATGAAAACAAGTGAAATAAAACAAATTTGTTTAGCAAATATTCAGGTAATATATATAATATTAGTTTAGATTATTCATTCTTATTATAATATATTTATATTTATATAGGCAATGAGATGTAAGACAAATATTCTTCGTCCGATGATTACAAAAGAAAAAGATGATATTGAAATTGATCTTATTATTACTCTTTATTACTACTTTAAAAGTACAATACCAATTCCAAAATATTCAAAGGTAATATTTTAAATTAATTTCTATCGTTGGGTAATTTATGTGTATATTAAAATATATATATTATTATGATAGATTAATACAAATATAAGAAATAATAATATTGAAACACCCTATGATTCCATATTAACCTTATGGACTGATTATAATTAGTTTAATATTCCATATTAAAAATGCATTATTTAAAAAAAAAAAACAGAAATTCATCTTCAGCTCTTTTTTTTATTTTATTTTTATTTTTTTAATTCTTCAAAAAGATCTATTTTCAATAATGAAGTTTGGTTTAAATGTTCTTAATTCAAAAAAACCAAGAGGAAGGTTTCAACAACGAAATGCTTTTGGACAAGACGAAAGTGATGAGAGTGGAGACGATAACGATCAACAACAACAACAACAACGAACTGGATCGTCTAGTAATAGTAATAAAAAAAAACTTGAACAACAACGTAACAGTGTCAATCAACAATTATCAAAAACGAGTGTTACTAGTAAAAAGATAGCAGAACAACATGCAAAAGCACTTGAAGAAGATGCCAATATTTTTGATTATGATGCTGTATATGACGATTTAAAACAAGCGGAACAAATAAAAAAGGAAGCTTTAAAGGGACCGGAGACAAAAAAGGTGAATATTAACATTTTAGGTGTGAGAGAGAGAGAGTGTGTGTGTGTGTAATGTATACACTTGGATATTAGATAAACTAATAAATATTTTTTTTTTTTTTATAAATAGCCAAAATATATTCAAGGTTTATTAGAAATGGCCGAGATTAGAAAAAAAGATCGATTATTAGCAGAAGAAAAAAAAGTGGCTCGTGAACGTGAAGCAGAAGGTGAAGAATTTGCTGATAAAGAAGTATTTATGACAGAAGCGTAAGTTTTTTTTTAATATTTATCATTTGAAACCACCCCCCGCAAATAACTTACTCTCTTTTATATATATATATATATATATAAATTATAGATTTAAGAAACAAAAAGAAGAATTAGAACGTATTGAAGTAGAAGAACGAAAAAGAGAAGGTAACAAAGAATGAATGATTAGATATCACAACATGGATATTAAATAATTTTGGGGGGTGGGGGGTTTATTTTTTTTTTTATAGAGGAAGCTAATAAAGGAAAAAAGATGGCATCATTTTATAAACAAGTATTGGATAAAAAAGAAGCAGAACGTGAAGCATTGATGCGACATTTAAAGAATAAAAAAGAACAAGAAGCTTTGGGTAATACTATCCAAAAACAAAAAGATGAAATAGATGCTGAATTAGCAAAAGAAGCTGAACTTGAAGGCAAACAAGTGATGTTAAATGATAATAATGAAATTGTGGATCGGAGACAATTATTGGGTGCTGGATTAAATTATAAACCAAAGAAATTTGGATCATTTGGATCATTAAGTGATGAACGAGCACAAGAAAGACAACGAGAATATGATGAATATAAGCGTAAAAAGGTAGAAGAATATGAATCAAGAAGAAGAGCGGGTAATAAAGATGAACGAGAACGATTGAGTCAAGAAATTGAAAAACAAATGATGGAAACTCGACAAAAGGAACAAGAAGAAGAAGAACAAAAACAAAAAGAATTAGAACAAAAGGCTACTACTAAACGTACAACAGATGATGTAGCAATGAGTGCTAGAGAACGTTATTTAGCTAGAAAAAAACAAAAATTACAAGAAGCTTCATCATAACCCCAAATATATCAAATTATTATTCAAAATTTACATAGCAATTTTATTTCTTTATTTTTTACTTTCCAATGGATATATATATATAGTGGATGAAAATGGAATTAAAATCATTTATCTGTATGAGAAATATTTTTATCAATTAAAAACCATAAAGGGTATCTTCTTTTAATGTTAAACATGTTAAAGATCCATATGCTATGAAGGTAGTAGTAGCAATAGTATCTTCCTGATCTTTAAGTAAATCAGCATTTCCAAAATAATCACCTTTTCAAAAAAAAAAAATTAAATGGGTTTATCATATTAATAATATAAAGAATATATTTGTAATTGACTAATTATAAAAGTTTATTATACCTTGTCCCATCATTTTGGTGATGGTACGATAGTTATTTTTTTTATCATTGAATCCTACTACATTACCATCCTTGATAATGAATATTTTTTTATCTGTTAATTCATTTTGGTGATACACAACTTGACCATCTTGATATTCGACGAGTATTAATGCATCCAAAATTCGATATTGATCGATTGTTTCTAACTTGTTAAACAAAGAAATATTATTGATTAATTGCTTATGAAATTGACGTGTAAATATCGATTGTTCAATCATTATAGCTTGATATGCTGATCGACTCAGCTCAGTAAGAACAACATCCGTTGCAGCGACATAGGTGGCCGGCCATTGTACATCGTGTAAAAGAGATAACGCCCCGAAACTTGCTCCAATTTGAAGATGACATTCAGCAGCATCATTGATTTGGTGTTCAACTATTCCTGATTCAACAATGTAAAACCTAAGTTTCAAATAAGTTGTTCATTTTTTTTTTAAAAAAAAATCACTTTTATCATACTATCAATGCATAATGTTCAAATACTTACTTGTCAGCATAACTTCCTTGTTGTACAATAACCAAACCCATCGGTATTTGAACATTGGATTTCATTGCTTGAAGAAGTCGTTGATATTGTTGTGAGTTCAAACGGGAAAATATAAAGTTGTCAAAAGTGGCGCAACGAATGATACCTTCTTGGTGTTTAGATTTTGATTCAAATACTTCGTCTGAAAAGCTATCAATAGCATGATGAGTGTGTTTGGTTGTCATGGTACAACATGGCTCGCTAGTAACCGATTTACGTCGTTTCCTCGACTGGTCTTCTTTATGTTTTTTTAAACATTCAGTTTGTGAACAATGGGAATTGTTCATAGTATAGCTCGTAAATGGCGGTGAATATAGACTACAAGTATTCCAAGGAGGAATAGGTAATTGAATATTTGTAGCTTGAACCATGTTTGATAACTAAATGAATAGATTAGTAAAAACAAAACAAAAGAAAAAACAATAGATAAAAAGCCCAACGTAAAATAAACTTTATATGACATTAATAAAGTAGCGTGACCCAGTAAATTTTTTCCTATTTTGTTCATGTACCCCTAAAAAGCTTAATCGAGATATTCCTTTTTTTTTTTTTTTTCAGGTTCCCATGTTTTGGGTATTATTTAATGATCTAACTATTATGTTATGTAAAAGTGATGATATCATTTATCTTACATCAAAAAACAAAAACTTATTGTCCTATCGGCCAGTCCCCCGTCTGTCAAAAAGAATATATTTAGAAGCATACGTAGTAGTAAAAAAAAATAAGAATAATATCCTTTTATGAACTGATGTAACTGGTAATTTGATAGTATGTATGATTTAAAAATGATTCTATATTAAATTTATATTCTTATTCTTATTGTTATTGTCTATATATTAAAAATTATTCATATTAAAAAAAGTACTAAAAAGAAAAGTGATAATACAAAACATATTCGAATATAATATGAAAGAAGTTTGATTTTGTGTTACAGAACTTTAATTTTCGTCATTATGCAGTGAATATAAAAGAAATCATGACGCAAATTTAAAAGAAAAAAACAAATGTGGTTCGTTTTGTGTGATAGGATGTTATCATATTAAGGCTCTTGAAAAAAGTAATTGACTTCACCTTGACGTCAATCTTTCGATGTCTCGAATTATTTTACCAAGGAAAGAATTAAGTAAGGTACATTTTTTTTAATAGTAGATGTGTAGGCCTAGACAAAGATAAAAAAAAAATCATCCGATGCTTACATATTACCTTCAGATAACATACAAGATTTATTTACATGAATAAATATCTTCGATTATTTTAAGCAGAGGAATAAACAGTGACTCTCTGCTTTTTTTATTATTATTTTCAGGTTCACTTACTGCAGATCACCATTTATTGTACCTGTAAAAAAAAAAGGTGGGCTTCTATTCGTTCAATACATATAGAGCATAAATGACGTATGTAAAAAAAAAAAAAAAAAAAAAAAAAAAAAAAAAAAAAAAAAAAAAAACTAGTCAAGGCTAAATATTGTGTCATAATGTTCAAATGAATTAATTAATTTTGATTCGCCACATTTGTTAATAAGTTCTTATGATAATAGCTGTTTCAAAAAACTTTAATTAGTTTATTTGATGATGACTTGATGATGTACTCAATGAATTAAAATAGGTCTGGAAACTTTTATCTTTTTCATTTTATCATTATTCTTGAAAAGATAAAAAAGAAACATACTATGTCATCCTACTCTACTAGGTTAGAAGATTAGAATCCATGTTTTATGTACGTACCTAAAACCTCAGGAGTGTGATTCATGAAACAAGATATGTCATAATGGTCATTGTTGTCACTTGAAGTGATTTTGATGAAATCATGAAAATGTAATTGAATAATAGCGCTTGAAGATGCACAGCTTTTTATTTGACAAAGAATGATAAACAAGAATCCCTCACGGATAATAATTATATTATTAAATGGATTCATTACGAAATGATACGTACTCACCTTTTGTTAATAACATATATGTTTATTTACTGATAATACGTATGACCCTATGATAACATTTAATATATTTTCTGTTCGAGTCGGATTCAGCAATGACAAGGATATTCTCATAAACTTCTATTTGACTTATCTGATCAAGAACTTACAAATGTGGTAGTCCCGAAATAATAAATAAATATATCGCACAATTGTCAATGTCTTTTATTAGTACTCAAACTTTATTTACGTAGCATCAATTATTAACAGCATCTCACATATAAAAATAACAGCTGAATGCCTGAGTAATAATATAGATTTCTCCATTTCCCCCCTAATTATACTTTTTCCAGTTCACCAGCATATAAGACGATTAATCCATGTACAAAAAAATTGATTTATATTAATAAAAAAAAAAGTATAAAAAAAAAAGAAAGCTATTTATTTTGTATACTATTTAACAAAATTTTAAGAGGATTGCTTTTATTAGACCATTCTATAAATGAATAAATAAAAGGATAAATTGTATTAGTATAGTGAACTTTTTTATTATGTTACAACAAGAAAAAAAAATGTATAAGAGCATACTTTGGTAATTCAAACTTTTTGCCTTTGAGAACCCTATTTAAACATATCATTAGATTAGTACTTCCTCATTATTATAACATGTTTCCTTGCAACTATATAAATAAATAAAACAGTCAAAGAGTACTATACATACTTGGTGTAGTAAATATAAAAGAAATCACTATATAAAGCTGTTTGTAATAAACCAGCAACCCAAGCAATAACATCAGTATGACCTTCTGTTACATAACGATAAACTATATAGAAAACAAAATAGATGATTAAATTAAATTTAAATGTATACGTCAAATATATATAAATAATTTAAAAAATCAAACTTACTCCAGTTGAAAATATACAATCCACGATAAGCTCCAAGAGCGAACAAGTAATGGGTTGTAATGGTTTCTGCTTCACCAGTTCGTTGAAGCATAAATAATTGAGGTAAAATGGCTACTGATTCGAGCCAGATCGAAAATGACCAAAGAACCTATAATATTGTATTTCCCCCCCACCCATTATTATTATTAATTGATCTCAACATCATATTACATACAAACGCGCTCCTTTTTTACGCGTTTAAATCCCAATACTATATATATATATATATTCTTGTGAACCTAATTGTAGTCTCTTTTTTTTTTCTCTCTCTCTCTCTTTTCGGTTCTTTTATACATAAAGCATCCTACCTCCAAAACGGAATACTCATAAGGGAATACAAAGGCTAAAACAGCAGCACCACCCAACAAATATTCAACACGGAAAGTATCCAAACTAGCGTCATATGTAGCCTTGAATTTCATTTTCATGAGGAACAAAATGTAGAGAGATGAAGTAATAAAAAAGATTTTCATGCTAGTATTATACAATGACTGAAATTTAACAACTAAGTCAAGGTAACGTGTCAGGAATACAATAGAATAAAGTAATTGAGACTTGAACGAAATGCCTATACATTTTTTTGTGGGGAAAGTTTTTTTTTGAACACATTTAGTTTTTTATTATGCCTTGAAGTTAATATATATTATAGGTTTTATTTTAACTTACCGACACATGATCGCGTACTCCTGATTTTTAACAACAATATAAAGATGGATGCTAAATGCATCAAGTCAGCAACAAGTCGAAAAATATTCATTGGGAGTAAAAGGAAATGTTATATATGTATAATGGTAATATATGTATGATATAAATGGAAGAACAAAAAAAAAAAAAAAAAAAAAAAAAGCTATCTATAGAAGCGATTTTCGCGCGCGCAAAAAGGAAGTTCTCGACGCACATCAACTTTTGAAAATTAATAGTCTCCGCACACATAGTCGGCTTTATTGCTAGGGCCCTTTAGCCGGGTTGATAACAGCCAATGAAATTTTGGCAAGTTTCGATACTTGTATCGCTGGGTGATGGCAAAAAAAAAAAAAATAAGTCTATAATCTTTTTTGCTGTGGAACATGAGAAAATAGAAAAATTGATTAATTTGTAATATTTTTAAATATACCTTATTTTAGGAGTAATTATTGTTCCTTGAAAACATAATTTCGATAACCAAAAGAAATTATAGTATTATCAATGTCTTTAATCGTTGATGGAAATAAAGAACCATGTAAACAGTAGCTAATAAAATTTCGTGTTAAACCGTTGAAATTTATTCGTCTAATTAAAAGACCTGTATTGTAAAAATAGACTATTCAAAGATGATATGTTGTAGCATTAAGAATGGTATAACAATAATATCTAGTTAGAAAATCAGTAAATAGTAATTGAACTGGAACTTCTTATTAACGGCAGTCAATACGAGGGAGCAACTATCAGCATACAGATGATACATCTTTTTAAAAAAAAATGATTATTCTTCTTATTCTATAGGTAGCTATTCCCCATTACGCCATATGGTCTCATTGAAGATATATATAGAAATAAAGTGAACTAAGTATGTATTTTTTTAAAAAAAAAAATTATCAAAGTCACCTACCATAATTGTTTTAGCATAAACTTGGGATCGAGACGAAGGTATGATTATATAGATATTTGTAGACTCATTTATAAACTTGACCAAAATTTAAGCACTGATTTATCTATGTACTGCTAGAGTCAATATATTTATAGTAGTTTGGCTGTTTATCAGAGAGTTACTAAAAATACTGTAACTGATACCAAATATACTTTTATTATTAGTAAATGACATTATGCATATATTTAAAAAGAAAGTTATTATGACGTAAATAAATCAGAACAAACAATTAATTTATTTTTTTTATCCAAATAAAGAACAGTCGCACTAAAGTCTTTGCATGTATAGCACCTAAAAAGAATGAAGGTACCCAATCATTTAAGAACAATGATCAGCATGTCACCACCTGGCTCTAATATTTCAAGGTTACTGTATCGGAAACCAATATATAATTAACATGATCAATTTATTCTAAGAAAAAAAAAAAGTGGGATAAGGTTTCGTTTATTTGCACAACAAATTTGACAATGCATTACTGTGCACATTAAAACGTTATTTACACAACAAAACTTTGTATTTACAGTACGTAACCATAGATCTACATGGTACATCATAAAAAGTAAAAGTTTTCTATAGTAGATACTTGTATATATATGACGATGATCATTTGAGTAGATCAACATAATCATGTGTTAAAACTGAACTAGGAAGCATGTAACTGTAAATAAAGGTTTAATAAATATATATAAAAAAAAAGCGAAAGGTGGTTGTTGTTATTGATTTAAGATATTTAATAAACTACATACGAAAAGTTATTTCGTTTCACTTGTTATTAAGAAAGAAGAATAATTATCAAGGATATGACAAAAAAAAAAAAAGATGAAATAGATGGATAAAAAAAAAAAAAATTGGGTGTATTCTATACAACTACTTTGCTTTAGAAACGTAGCATATAAATATATATTTCATGGACATCAATAGCAAAGAAGAACTGAGGAAAAATGGAGGAGGAAAGAAGGAGAAGAAATGTTATTGTAGAAAAAAATTAATAATAATAATTCAATTGTTTATACTATTATTATACAAAGAATGACAAAAGGGATGGATGGATGGGGATGAATGAATCAAAAGTTTGGTTGATAGTTATTATATGTATATATATCTTATTAACAGCAACCACCACCTTGATTAGGTTGAACTGAAGCACCAGCTGAAACTCTAACTGTTTGTTGTGGATTATTATTAATAGTTGAATTACCCATCTTATCTTTAATTTGCTTTGCCATTGTCAAAAATGCTTGTTCAACATTAGAGGAATCTTTAGCAGAAGTTTCAAGGAATGGAATTGAAGATGATTCAGAAAATTCCTATTTTTTTTTTTTTTAAGATATTTATTGATGAATAATCAAAAGTGGGTATAATTATCATAATATCCAACAAAAGTAAGAAAAAAATACCTTGGCAGCAGTATAATCAACCACCTTTTTATCAGTTAAATCATTCTTGTTACCAACGAGCAATTTGCTAACACCTTCAGCAGCATAACGTTCAATTTCTCTCAACCACATTTGAATATTGTTAAAACTATCTTGATCAGTTACATCATATACAACAATGATACCATGTGCACCTCTATAATAAGATGATGTAATTGTTCTAAATCTTTCTTGACCAGCTGTATCCCACTAATTGATATTATTCTGGTCAGTTCCCTTGTTTTCTTTTTTTTTTTTTTTTTTACTCAGGTAATAAAATAATTACTTACAATTTGCAATTTAACTGTTTTGCCTTCGAGTTCAATGGTTCTGATTTTCTACAAGTTATTGGATTATTATCAGTACCTTTTTATTTTTATTTTTTTTACTCGGTCCAAAGCACTCTTCTTGATTTTTACTTGAACCAATCCCCAACATAAAAAAAAAAATACTTCATTTGGTTCATCTCATCGTTCTCCTTCTCCCCCCCTTTTGTCTCTCTGTTTATTCATTTTCAAAATTAAAGAAAAAAGGTACATACAAAGTCTACACCGATAGTGGAAATATAAGACTCAGTATAAGTATCATCAGCAAAACGTAAAAGAAGACATGATTTGCCTATGATATGAATTAGAAAAATAAGTGAGTTAGAAAGGGGTGATAATATAACTTTTGGTATTTAATATATATTTTATCAAGACATTTACCAACACCAGAATCACCAATTAATAATAATTTGAAAAGATAATCGCTAAGAAGAAGAAAATGAAAATAAGTTGAAACCATATATATATTATTTAAATATATTTAAAAGAACTGAACAAGTTGACTTACTATTCTGGATTCATTTTAAAATAATGAGGTTATGATAATAAAAAAAAAAAAAAAAGAAAAGAAAAATTATAATATACGTAGCGGGAAAGAAAAAGAGGAAAATATTCTTTGGTTTCTTGAGGTTGTGTCTCTCGGCACGTGTGGATACCAAGTCAGTTATGGTCACTCAAATGACCCCAAGTTAAAGCAGAGCGCCATGATCTTTTTTTTAAAAAAAAAAAAAAATTGGGTCTCTTTCATAATAGATTTTATTAGTTTTGGGGGTGGGGAAAGTGGAGAGAGAATTGGGGGGGGGGGATGGAAGGTAAAAAAAAAAGGCGAGTTGCTGCATTTCGGAATGATGCATACCGAAAAAAGGAAAATCTTGTTTAGCTTCAGTAATGTACTTGCTGCATGCAGCTGTAAGCTGTTGTGACACCACAAAAAAAAAAAAAAAAAAAAAAAAACCGTAACTTCAAAAACATATAAAAAAGACGTCCATTGAACTTCTTTTCTTTCTTTCTTTTTCAAAAACTTTTTTCTTTTCTCTTTTTTCCCCCTCTTTTATTTTTTTTTTCTCTCTTCCTTATTTTTTTCTAGAAGAAAACAGTTTCCTTTTAAAGGTTGATTATTTTCATATATTATTCATAGATCAGCAATGAGATGAATCTTCTCAGTCTTGCCAACATTATATCAGGAAGACTTCCATTCGAAATTGTCTTGGTCGTCTTATCTCATTTACCAGTTCAAGATATTGTTAGGCTAGTCCAGGATGACAGCCCTTATTTCGATCGACTTTTACTTGACCATCCCTTTTTTAACGACCGTCATCTTCATGTTTTACTTATATCCGATCCTCTTTATTCACCTGTCATCCAGGCTCAGCTAATACCTGGGACTCAACTTCCATCCATTCATACATTTGAACAACATATGCTTTGTTTACCTCCCAACCCAATGGAAACCAAAGCAACCATTCATTTTTCTTTTTGTTCTCGATTACAACTTACTCAATTTGAATATCAAAAACGTAAAATTCATTTCAAACCATCCATTCTATCGTTACCATCCTCCTCCTCTTCTTCTTCTTCAACTTCCTCTCATACTACACTATTACCAACGGCGGGCCGAAGGAATATGGCAACACCAACAATAATAAATACAAAAACGACAGTAATGGGCTCAAATAATAATGATACTGGTTGGGTACAACCTAGTACACCAGCAGGTGTTATTGGTGTAGCAGTAGTTCTTACCCAAAATAATGTCGTACTAAAACGAAGTTTACACGCTGTGAATCCAATACGAACACCTATATTTGAACGCTCCAGTGGTTACTTTGGTGGACAACTAGAATTTGAACATCATAAAGGAATTACTAGGGTAACAAAATGTGTTGTTGGCATGGATTGGTTTTGTTGTTAGAATACTTTTTTTTTTTTTTATATCTTTTATCCTTTATTCTTTACCATAATATTTATCTCTTTTTTTTTTCCCCTCTTTTTTTGGTGTACATATTTATTATTATTCTAATGCTTATTAAATTTTTTTTTTCTTGTGATTGAATTTTGTTACTAAAAAAAAAAAAGAAAGCTGTAAATTATTATTATATCTTACATAAAACTCTCTCTTATTGTTTTTTGATGACGCGCTTTCCGTATTATCGCCGAGAAAAAGCTCTTCTTCCGATGATTACATTGTTCTTTTTTTTTCGATCAACCATTAATTTTGATCTTCTTCCACGTGTCCTTTAATAACTCCGTTCACCAAACAGCTGGAAAAAGATCTAAAGCTTATTATGTTTCGCATTTTTGCGTTTTGAAATATATTTATAAATATCCATTGATTTATATATAAACGATAAAAAATAAAATAAAAAGTGAGTTTTTTTTTTTTTTTTTTAATTAATTAAAAAAAAGAAGATAGCCTATACAAGTTTTTTTTTTTTTTTTTTTTTTTGAAAATTAAAAAAGTATATCCCGCCCTTATATTTTGAACCACTAAAAAGGGGGTTCCCCCCCCCAATTAGTTTAATAAGATAAAAGGGTGATAGATATCGTCAAATTATCGGAGAACAAGGATACGTACCCAAAAATAAAACATAAAAAACAAACAAATAAAAATCCCAGCGAAACCAAAATACTACGTAATTAGATTACCTAAAAAATGGTAGTTTAATAATTATATAATATATTTCAAAAGTAAATAGGATAGTAAATTATAACTGTATTACATGTTTTTTTTTGCACGTTATGCAAGTAATAATATGAATAAAGATCGGTGATGGTTAATAATATAAGAATAATAGTGGACATTCGAGTTAATTTCTCTTTTGTACCTATACAAATAGTACAATAACTAAGCGCGGTGGGGATTGAAAATATTTTAGCAAAAGCGGATCGAATTTTATCGTAAAAAAAAAGAATGGAATGGACTGGATGATTGAAGGATAAGTAGCATAGATATAATAATAATAATAATGTTATATAGCAAGGAATGGATTAAAATAGTAATATGTTTTCAAAATAATAAAATGAATGAATTATTGAACACCCTATTGTATAAAAGATATCAACAAGTTAATTACAGGCGATGGTTGACATATAAAATGATTATTATACATAATACTTACAACATGATCGAACGCGAACCACCATACAAGAATTGCAATGATAACACAAAGAATAATAACAAGAAAAAAACAACACCATTTTTTCTAATAAAACAAGGAGTTAATAATGATGTTTATGATTTATGACGATCACTCCCATAAATAAAAATGTGTGCATGGTAATACAAAAATACATACTGCTCTTGTAGATCTTGCAAAATCAACGGCTCGCTTGACTGCACGATTTCCTTCTTTGAGATCACCTGCTACTTGTTCTGCATGATCGTCGATTTTAACTATTACCTCACCTTGTCGTTCAACTAGCATTTGCATATCTTCAAATAATTCGTGAAGTTCCTATATCCGCGCATCATTAACACCCCAATTATAAATAAATTAGTCATTAACTTTTCTCCTTTGTTTAACATCATATTTAAACACAATTTTTTTTTATCTATTTACCAAAAGTGTACGTTCAATACGCTTAATATCTGTATGTCGGTTTTGCACTTCTGATAATACTGCACGACTTGAACTTTGTCTTCCAGCTTGTATAATCTATCAATAGTAATAATAGTATTTGTGAGTGTAAGCTTTTAAATAACTTTAAAAAAAATAATTATATAATACATAAAGAGATTTTACCGATTGTGTAAATACTTGTGTACCTTGATCGGAATCCATGATTTGCTCTACCTCTTCTTCAGTAGCTTCAGGCTTCACTATAAAGTTTTTATTTTTTGTTGTTGTTAATGATACATTAGATACATCGAAAACAATTTAACGTAATAGTAATATAATTATGATGGCACTAACCTATTCTGATTTGACGTTCAATACGCTGACGATATTTTTGACGATAATCGTTTTCAATTTCTTGATAATGCCGAATAGTATCCAAAAATCGTTTTCGTACATTTTCACTTTGTGTTTGACGAATTTTACTTTCTCCAGAATGATGCATTTGAGCATTGGTACGTTCGATTTCTATTGGATTTTAGTCAATTATCTAGCATGTCACATAGTATACACTTTGTACTTTCATTTCTATCTAATCAGACAGAGAGAAAGTGTCACACAAATAGAAAATTTAACTTACCAGCTAATCTGTTTTTGATACTATTATTTTGAGCACGCACATTTTGTTGTAAACGTTCTAATTCACCTGCATAATATTGCCATTGTTCTTCATTATAAGTTTCAAGTGCTTGGTTATGAAGACTTTCCACTGCCTTTATGTCACTGTTTACCGTATCAATTTCATGTTTTACTTGCTCGATCTAAAATATTTATAAACGAAAAGTTTATTTAGTTACACCTTCAACAAAAGAAATTACACAAAATATAGTAATAAGAAACGTGAAAATAGTATAAATTCATAATGAACTATCTTGCTATTCTTCCATCCTATTCGAACATTTTATTATATACCTCAGAAAGAAAATGATCCATTGTATTCATTGCGGGTTGTGGTCGAAGTTGTGTCGGTTGCATTTCATAAGCATCGTTATTATTATGTCGGGGTGTAGGTGGTGGAGGTGATTGTGCGCGAGGATTGTTTGTTTGAAATGGGTTACTATAAGCAGTTGTAGAAGTAGCAGGAGTTGTAGGTGTGTGGGGACGATGACCGGCTACTGGAGACGGTGAATGGTTACGATATCCCGCTGGTACTCTTGCAGGTCCAAAATCATCACTAATATAATTAATAATTATTATATGGATGTAAGTTTTTTATTATTTAGTTCTCCGTTTCACGTAATAATTATCTATTTTCAATGCTAAAATAAATAAATAAAAAATGGTAATTCTACCTGCTTCTTCTTCCTTCGTAAGAAGTCTAAATTATACAATAAAAAAGTGAAAAAAACTTTAGTTTAATTTATTTTACACCCAAGAAGGTTACACGAGCGTTGCATGGGTTCGTTTTTTCCCTTTTTTTTTTTTTTTTTGCTTGTTTCGCAATATAACTCCTTTATAAGCGTAAAATGAAATATTAATAATAATAACAAGTATTATTGAAAGAAACTTACTCGAAATTCCTCGGTACGATCGCGACTAAATGCAAATGACATTATTTAATGACAAATACGCGATTACAATTTACCTTCTACTTATACAAAAAAAAAAAAAATAGGGTCCCCTTTTTAAAAGAGAATAAAAAAGAGAAAGTAAAAAAGGAAAAAAAGGAACAAAAAAATAATCGGGAACAAAAAGAAGAGGAACAACGGGAAACTGTGAACTTAACTAAATTAGTGGTTCACATGCGTGTAAAAATAAAGTAACATTTTTCTTTTTTACTTCTTCTTTGTGATCGTATAAATATATCATATTATATCAAAACATTATGTACCATGGTCTTGGCAAAATCATAATAAACTGATCAATAGAAGTCCATTTACAGCGCGATATTCACCATCGGTATTGTGATACTATATCAGTAGTGTTCTGGGATACATCTTTTATTAATGCGTCTGATCTAAACCAGGATTGTGATTGAATATAAAATTAGTTCCAAGTAAAGAAAAATTACGCGTATGACTTTTGTTCTTGGCATAAATAGTAAAATTTAATAATACATTGGTAGTAACTTTAATAAGCTTCTATTGTTATTTTAATCGGTTGCTATGATGATGACATTTATTACTTCCAGGTACTATAATTATATGTATTGAGTTAGACATTATCATGAAACCATGTAAAGGGAATAAATACATATATTCCATAATATCATTTATATGCGACCGTCAAGAGCATGATATATAAACTAATTCATAAAAATTACTTTGTGTGTTGCATAAAAAAGCAGAATCTTTTTTTTTTTTTTTTCACTTTATACGGCTAATATATAAACCGGGGAACTGAGATTTCTCGGCACGGCTAAAAGACTTATGACGTTTAACTTTAGTTATGTTGCTGAGACTTAAACAGGCAGCATAAAGCATAAGAGAGAAGAAAGTTCATACATTATTAGCGTCAATATTTAAAAAAGTTATTGCTGTCATGGACTGCATCAATAGTGTCACATTGTAATTTAACTTTAATAATAAAAGACGTGGAAGAAAAAAAAGAATGAAAAAATCCTAATGCCAGGAGAAAATCTAATGGAACAAAAACATTATCTAATGGAGAGTTCATGATTGCGTGTGGAGATGAAAATTCTACTGATGTTAGTGATTCCAAGAACACTGTCAGTAACCAAATCATTAATAAAGAATCTATTCTTAGCCGAACTACTGCCATTGAATCCAGTACTATGGAATTGAGTTTATTTAAAGTGGTAAGTATGTCTTCAAAAATGTTAACTGTAGTTGCAACATAATTTAGCGTTAACAGATCCAAATTATATTATAGCACTACAAACATTTACAGATAACAGCAGCACCAGCAATAATAATCTTCTTAAAGACATCTGAAAAAATAAAATAAAAGTCATGTAACATATGTGGCATCCTTGAGTGTAAAGGGAACAACAAGAAAGCGAAATGCATCTCGAAGAACAAAATATTTAATTACTTCAACAATATAAATACTTATCCAGTACGTTTAACAAATAGCTAGCTATTATCATTATTTTTTTTTTCCATACGTATATAAAATATAATCTCGCTATTAGAGGCATTTCCTAATTGGGAACAATTAATTCTCTGCCTCATACATTTGGTATCCGGGCCATAACTTGTTCGTTTGTCGTCTGCATTACATCACCGTGACAATGTATCCAGGTCATGAAGGTGAGATACAGTCTTTTATTTTTACGTGATGACCATTTTACTTATTCTTAACTTTTGCAGAATTACATAACTGCATTAAAAATGCAAAAAATCCCTCTATCATGAGTGGGGTTCCATACGAAATATGCTGCGCAGCTCGCAAATTTTTCAGTGTCAACTTCCACAGCCCAAGGATATTTCAATTATTGGGAAAATAAGTTTGTCTTGCAAATGTGTGAAATGCAACAAGAATTAAATATAAGGTATATATTTTTAAACATTAAACAGCATTCATTTCTCAACTTCAAAACACTAATGTTTTATTGTTCTGCTTTACAAGACCAACAAAGAAGTACAACAAGCAAACGTGACAAGCAACCCATACACCACCGTTGCAATGATTATCAAATGAATGTCTTTCATTTTTTGATGAACTGATTAATGATAGGTAAAAGGAAAACAAGGAATGAAGTTTCGGGAATCGTATGTTCTGACATTACATCGGATTGCATAATTTACCACTAGGACAATTCATGACATTGATGACATAACGCAAAATATTCACAAGCTCCAAGCAACACATTGTAGAGATAATAAGAGCGACATGTATAAGATGTTGTGCATCCTTCAACATGTGTAAGTATTAAACATAGGAAGCTATTATGAGTAAAAGGAACAGGAATAACAAAATGATAAACAAATGCCATCCCTAATTCATGTATGTCATGTTAATATTTAGCATCACACAATTTGACTACTGGAAATCAGAATTAGAAGCATCGGAAACAACCATCTATAGTCGATTTGCAACTTGTTTAGATTTCCTATTTCGAAATACCAATGTCATCATGAAAGAGTAAGAAATATCAAGAGGGTGACATGAGAACAAAACATACACACAGGTTATGAACCATTTGTTCTGATTGTTTTTATAGTAGTGAATTTGTAGCGCAAACTATCAAGGATTATATAATCATTTTTGCAGGATCTGTCTTGCGATATTAATACATCTCTCAAGGCCAATACTCACCGTAGTAAAATTGATTTAATCGCAAAGACTTACTGAACGGGAAACAGTGGGATTTATGCAGCAGCGAGGGCGTCTGTGACACGATCGTACTCAAACAGCAAAGCGAAGAATCTATAGGTGATCACTCCTGTCTATGTACTATGTGGATATCTACTTTTTTTTTTATCAATGTATTAAATACACTATAAATTTCTCCCGATAAATGTAAATCGATCAAACATTCTTTGCAATTTGTGAATTACAGGGTTTGCTAAGTGTTTTGTGATACTTTCAAAAAAAAAAAAGTTGCGCAACCCGGGGTTTTCAATTTGGCGGAAGTGCAAAAACCGGGGGGTGTACTGTAGGCTGTGCCAATTTGGCTGATGGCGATGGATTGAACAGGTTCATGATAGTTTTTTTTTTATCATCTCACACTTTTACGCTAGTTCTCTACTCTAATAATCATTAAATATTAACCAACCATGGAATAGGTGTAAATGAGTATGTCTATACTCTCTCTTTCATCGATGACACCTTTTTAGCAAAGTCATATGTTGATCTTATTGTGCCAAAACGAAGTGCGCATTTAAAACTTTCAAAGACATTCCTAATTTTCTTTTTAAATGGAAGGGAATTACTTACAATAACTGCTTTATATTAGGAATCCAAACTTCGACGTTGCTGATAAACAATTTTTACATCGAATATAGAACATGCTGATGACAATGGGTACCCAAGTAGATGCTCGACCGAACAAGCACCCTCTCTGTGGGATTGTTGATATCACAGATCATACTACCGCCATCAAAACGCCTATCATAATTATCACACCTAAACTACGCAAGCGAAAAATCTCTGAAGTCGACCAGGATAACGATGAAGAATAATATTTCGCATTATTTTACATCTTGACTTATATTTTCTTGCATCAAAAAACAGGTACATATCAGTATCTGTAACACCTGTAAATAACTCCATCTCTTTGTACATAACTTTCCTTGTTTGTCTCTTTTAGTATCAGACCATTATTATCCCTTCTTACACTTCTCTCAAATATCCTCAAAAGTCATCATATACTTTCTGAGTATCAATAATCAAGATATTACAGTTGTTCTAAACAACGCAACTAACATAGTACTTTTGTACAAAATATAAATAAACAAACACACATTGACAATTACAACAATTGTATTTTATATAGTTTTTGGATTTAAGCAGGGATTGCAGCTGTCTTAAAGATAAGAAACTAATGTATTATGGTTAACAGCAAAGATAGTAACGTCAGCATATTGTGCATCAAACGTATTCGACGGAATACAAGGACCATGACAGAATCCAGACTTAAGTGCTGATTTTATTGACAAGTAGCTTATCCATATAAAAGGGTCTGACTTTGGGCATTTTTTAGGTTGGTACACTAAATCGCACTGACACAGCATATGCTAGTTACTTTGATATATGGTTAAATGATGAATTACAGAAATTATATTTATCACTACACGGCGAGCTACCGCATCATCTTCGGCGATGGAGTAACACCCACATCACTTATGTGGTACGTGCGAAAAACGTTCAACACACAACCTGTACTCAGCCGAATTGCCAAGCGATTATGGAATCGAGCTCGGTGAAAATCGAAGCTTACTACCCCATGATTCTCATCAGTTTGATTTTTTGAAAGCTGGTTAACGCACGAAATATTCTTTTCTACCCACACACACACACACACCCTGCTGAAAAAGTAAAATTTTACGATTTACTACATAAGTACTACGATGCTTTGTGCAAGATAGAATGCTTTTACTGATATGGGAATCAAACCGTAGCAGCCGGGATAAACTGTTATTGCAAGCACCCGCGCATTTTACAATGCATTGCCAACATTCTCAGCAATAACATCCGAAACGGAGCACTTTAATTCAAGAGATGTTACGAGGTGAAACATCGACAATTAATAATAATAATGACAAGAAACAAGAGTACCCTTAATTTGGCCATTTTCTTTCTATTGATGTCATTTCATATATATATATATATATATATATACGAAAAGAAAGCATATGAATATAATTGTAATAATAAATTATTCTTATTTTCAAAATAAACAATCTAGTAATCATTAATCCAAATAAAGAGAGTACGAAAAAAAATGATGCTTTTGTATACACAAGAAGGGGAAGGGAAAACGTTATATAAATTAAAAAAATTATTCGTTTTTCTTTGCAGCAGCAGCAGCAGAGGAAGAAGCAGGTGTGTTCTTTTTACGTTGTCTTTGTAAAGCATCATTTACATGACGACGTGCATTTTCTTTTTCCTTGCGATCTTTTTCCATCAATACCGAATTCCTCAACATCCCATGGAAACCATGATAAATAGCAAATATCATGGAAACAACGATCAATGCGAGTGAACACCAAAACAATATCCATTTGCCTTGAATCATACCGGAAGCAAGCCAAGCAACAAAATTGATGCGTGAAGGATACATCTTGATCAAATAATACAATAAGATATTTTCACCTAAATCCCATGCAGTCGTCACCAAATGAAGCCAGACGCCAGGTTGACACCATTCTGGTGCTCTCTTGAATCCAAAATATGTCAATAAACACAAAGGAAGTGTGCGTGCCAATAAGAATCCCGAATCGTAAAATAATAAACTAAGATAAGCTTGACGTCCTTTTGCTCCATAACCTGCCAAAAAATTATATACTTCGTCTGCTGTTTGTGGGTGATAATATTCTAAAACGTCCAACGTTTGTTCCCCACTGGCATCCAGTGCACAATTGGGATTCACAATCTTTTTAAAAAAAGTAATTAAAATATTAATTGATTAGTTGCCATAGAAACAGCTTTACTTTTCTCTCTTTCTCTCTCTCTTTTTGATTCACAACAAAAATAATAACAAAAAAGTAAAATAAAGTTTACTTACTTTAGCGTAGCTATAAATACGATCAAGACAGATCTTGGTCAAAATTGTGGTCAAGATCACCAATCGAGGTTTACATAAATGCTCACCAACAACATTGGTTAGTTGTGGAAAAGGATCCAAACGATCAAAGCTCTTGAAACGGTTCTTGACAAGCTCAAGATAAGAATACGACATTATGTGTATTTATGAGAAAGAAGATGCAGAAGAAAAAGCTTAAAGAACAAACAACAACACAGGTAAACCTGGGATGATGCGGGGGTGAAACAAAACCGCGTGGTTTATCTATGCACCCACAAAATTTAGACACCACCAGCAAACGTGGCGTAATTTCCATTTTCGAAAAAAGAAAGTTTACCCTTAATTAAAAGATATTTGCTTTACTATCTAATTGAATAAGACAATTGTATACAAAAATAATGATATTGTTGACGACTGCTAATATACTATTATTATCATTATTAAATAATAAATAAAAGTTAGTATATTAGTTAACACATGGATAGCGGTAGGAATAAAACGCCATGTAAATACTAATATAAGGCTACATTCCAACTTTAATTTAATGTTATCTCATTCGAAGGACCGTATCTACGTTGATCAAATACCCACTTTGAATTCTTAGATTGCAAATGGAAATATCGTATAAAAGAGAGCTTAAAATATTATTGCCTATATAAATTTGTGTGGATTATGGCCTCTTAGATCTGGAAAATTATTGTTTATTATACCTTCAAACAAACAAAGAGCCCATATTCCGTTGTATACAAATTTATCGGCAAAAGTTACTGAATTTGAGTGTATTTTATCAAAGAGTAGATACAGTTTCAATTTTCAACATAATAACATAAAGGGAATTTCAGAAATACATCAAATGACAATGTTCATTATCTAAAATCCTGTAATTTCATGCCCGCAAACTGATAATAACAAGATGGAAAACAGAGAATATCTATTTTATAATCAAAGAACAATTACATACTTGTATATATGTAGTTATGAAATAAATTAAAGAGAAAATACATTATGTTATTATATGTAGTAAAAATGATGATACAAATGCAAGTGTTTGATATTTTTATTCTTGTTGTTGTTGTTGTTGATATGATGATGCAGGTTCCTCGCCGACTACCTTATCCTTATGCCATTTTTGCTATAGTATCACATAAAAAAATTTCATTAGTACATAAGATAATAGTTATTATTTCCATATACCAAAATTTATAACAACAATAGACACATACTCGTTCTAACTGTAATTTTTCATTCTTCTCCTTGAGTTTTTCTTTCCGTGCATCACTACCACCACCACCACCAGCTGTAAGTTCAACATTTATCTGTCTCTTATTGAAGTAGGTATGATGGAATGCAAGTGCTTTCTATAAATATATTAATTATGTTTTTTTCTTTAAATCAGTAACTATATCCACGTGGATTAATAATAACACATCTGTAAATGATTACTTACTGATAAAGGAAGGGAATCTTTAAATTCGATAAATGCGAATCCTTTTGGTTTTTTAGTCTTCTTATCTGTCATTAAACGAACGGTTGGAAGTTCACCGACTGTTTCAAAGTGCTTTGCAAGATCTTCTGCTTTTGTATTGAATCCCAAATTACCTATGTATTGTAGATATATTATATGAATGGATGCTTTTTTCACAAAAGTCAAAGACAATAGAATAATAATTTCTTTTACCAACAAACAAAATATAACGGTTCTTCTTTTCTTCGCCATTATTCCCACCATTCTTCTTCTTGGGTCGTCTATTTTTCTTTTTTGGTCTTTCGGCTGTTTCATTATCTTTATTCTTATCATTACTGGATTCGTTATTGTCTTCTGCTTTTCGTTTTTTCTCATTGATCGGTGCTGATTCAGGTTGATCAGAAACAATATCTACTTCTGGTACAGCATTTTCTTCAGACAATGCTTTGTCTTTTTGTTTTTGTCGAAATTCTTGTGCTTTCTTTTGTTTCTTGCTTAATTTTGGCGGCATAGTTTTGTATATAATATATTATGTCAAGATAAAGAGAGAATAAAAAAAGAAAATCAATGCGGTGGCTGAAGTTTTCCCAATGATTTTTGACAACCCGGCTCAAATGCAACCGGATAATCCGTGTCTCTCTGATTTTAACCCCTTCTAATAAACTTCGATTGTTTACCATGGCAACATTCTTACGACGACTTGCTCGACCTAATGTATATACACCTACATGGCGACGTGCCATGCAAACTTCAGCTTCTGATGGTGAACAAGCACCTGTATTTCGAGCAAAACGACGTTTTGGTTTAGGAACTGTTTTCATGTGTACTATTCCATTCATCACTTTTGGACTTGGTACATGGCAAGTTCAACGTCTTCGTTGGAAAGTGAATCTAATTCAAGAAATGGAAGAACGTATGGAAAAAGGAGCTATTCCACTTCCTCGTCGTATAAAGTAAAATATATTCTTTTCATTCTTCTTCTTTTCTCCAGCTTCTATCTTTGTTTATTTTGTTATGTGCATCTGAGTATCTTTCGTCAGCTGACTAATAATTCAATGGATTATTTGCTCATAAAAATTATATAAAGTCAAGATGTGCTACCCGATTATGAATATCGTAAAGTTGCTGTAAAAGGTCATTACCGACATGATCAAGAAATGTTATTAGGTCCACGTACGCGTGGTGATGGTCAAGCTGGATATTTCATTATCACGCCACTTGTACGTGAGAATGGTACCACAATTTTGGTTAAACGAGGTTGGGTCTCAATGGATAAAAAGGATAAACGTTCACGGCCTGAAAGTTTAACAAACGATTTGGTTGAAGTGGAAGGTTTATTACGTATGAATGAAAAACGTAATACTTTCACACCTGATAATGATGTTTTGAATAATCAATGGTATTGGACTGATGTAGATACCATGGCAAAAATTACTGGGTGTGAACCACTTCTAGTTGAGCAAGTTTCACGTAAGTTGCTTTTTGAGTTTTTCTATGAATAGAAAGAAAGCTGTGAACAAAAAAAAAAAAGAACAGAATAAATAAGACTGATGAATTATATCTTTACTCGGTTATTAAAATAGGTCAATCACCTAATAAAGAGCATACATTGATTGACCGTGGTATACCAGTTGGTAGATCACCCGTCGTAGAAGTACGAAATAGTCATATGCAATATATCATTACTTGGTATTCTTTGTCAGCTTTCACAACAGTTATGTTATGGCGATTGTTGAAGAAACCTATCAATCGACCCATGAAGGTGAAGCGATTGTAAATCACAACGACGAATAAAAAACAAATGAATTGTATATATAATAATAATAATAACATCATATGAAGCATCTACAATATTAAAGAACCACATAGACCGTAACTTATGTCTTATAAACGTACTATATATTTATTAAAGTGAATCACAATGAAGGGGTATCATGAACGCAAAATGCGCACGGAGAAAAAGTGAAGGAGATAAAAAGTCAGTAGAATAATGATGGATAGGAAAAACACGAATTAATTATGTTCTTTGTTGTTGTCGTCAGGGTTACTTTTGGTGTCATAGATATCATCATTATTTACAGCGACACTGTTATTACCAGGTCTGTTTTTGTCATCGATTGTATTGTTGTTACCGTCATAATCATCACTATTTCTGTCTTTTTCTGGTTTGGGTTCAAGATCAAAATCAGTTGCTCGTTTATCGAGAACATCCTTGAGTTCATGAACCATTCTTTGAGAATCCATTTTGGTTGATCGTTCATGAGCCTAGAAAGATATATTTATCGTATCAGTTTCATTGTTTAAATACTCTTTGTTTTAACCTAAATCCATTGAAAAGGAAAGCCAAAAATGAAAATTGTTCATTACCTCTTTTTCTCGCTTGACTCGCATTTCAGCAATACGTTCTGCCCGACTTTTCGTGGGGCGTCTGGTTGCGTTTCGTTCAATCGTTTCTGCTACAGCTTCAAATACAGATGCTCTTGCAGGAAGTGGGAGATCGAAAATACCATCGTTTTCTTCAGAATCAAATAATTTTTGAGATTCTCCTTGTTGTGCTTCTAATGATGGTGATGGTAAAGGTGATACTAAATTGTTTTCTTTCTGGGACGATGCCGAAGAGGATGGAGAAGGGTCAAGTTCTGGGGGTTCCAAAAATCCGAGTAATGCTTCTCGGCCTGCTTCCCACTCGACAACCATTTGACTAAAATCTTTTTGAATAGACATATACTCTTTCTTTAAACGTTCACGTAGATCCTCTGCGCTTGTAGCATTGCTATCATCTATATTATTAGTTGCTATAATTTTCTTCAAGTTAGCGCCATTCCTTAAAAAAAACCCCCTTTTACTGTTACATATATATAAAAAATACCTGAAGTAAGCTGCCGAATATCATCATTACACAAATAAAACTTTGCTTCCAATGTCCGCATCTGTTGATCCAAAGAAGACAATCGATGTAAGAAAGGTTTCAATCTATTATCAGTCGCTGAAGATCCAAATGAAGAAGATTGTGGTGCAGATGATTCCAAAGCAGGTTTGTCTGGATATAATTTGATGTATATAATAAGTAAATAAATATGCGGAATGTTTTTTTTACTCCTGAAAAAAAAACTACTTACAAAGCTCAGCTTGCAATGCATCCATAATATCAGTAACAAATCCTTTAGTTTCATCCACAAGTTTTGTCAATATCGCATTCACTCGTTTCCAATTATTTTCATAATCACGGCGTATTGAATCATGACCTTCTGACATAATATCCAATGCCAATAGTTGCATCATACATTCTCGTCGTTTTGCATGCATTAGCTGTGCCAGTGTTCGTAGTCGCTCAACGGAAACACCGTCATTTGAGTTATCTTCTTCTACCACATCGATCGAAGATAAAGACGCGACTGATCTGACATTATACATATCGTAAAGCCGTGACAAGTTATTTTTGTTGACATGATCGACAAGATCAATAATGGCTTCTTCGTAAACAATAAATGCACGTCGTAACATTGCGGCTAATCGATTCCGTAATACAGTACATCGTCGGGATTTACTGGTTTGTTCAATGCGTGAAATAGGTGAAAGTGGCGTGGAAAGTCTGTAACCGCGGGATACCAATTCTATTTCTTGGATTGTAATTAACGTACGATGTACTTTACTATCAAGTGTTTCGCATTGTTCCATCAAAGTTTGTAATCGAGTTAATGCGGTATGGTATAACTGACGAATCCCAGACCGTCGCTATTTGTTTATTTTGTATCCAAAAAGAGGAAAAAAAGTTAGATGCACATAAAAGATCGGACAAAATCACAATTCCATAGATTTATTCGAGACCGCCACAACATACCCACATACATACACATATATATACATATATTATTTACCTTATGTCGATATACAAAAAACATTGAAACGCCACCAGTAAGTAACATTGTTAAAGAAATAGCCGGGGTTGCTATCAACTTTAGAGGTGTTGTAGTAGTTAATGTTTGTTGTTGCTGTTGACGATGTTGTTGTCGTTGTTGAGTAATAAATGTTTCTGTTCCAAGAGCAATCAAAAGACCAGATATCGTAGCAATAGTTCCTATTTTTCCTGCTCGGGATCCTTTCTTTGTCGGGGTAGAATAATCATCGGTCATGTGTCGTTGTGCCGATGCATGTTTCTTTTTACTGGCGTTGTGGACAGACATCACCTCACTCATTAACGGAGATGTTGCTACAAGATATTTAAATTTTTCTTCAAACTCGGTTTCTTCAGCTAATGGAAGGCATGTTGCGAACGTATCCTAAATATTTTACATATATGGAAATAATTATTATCAATAACAGGCAATGATAACAACATAAAATTTGGGCGTAAACTCAAAAAAAAAAAAAAAAAACCGAGACAACAGCAAAATACGTTACATGGAATAACGAGCGTCGCCAATAGTGATATAGGGCACCTGACCAACGGGGCAATAATATATGTTGTGAAATCCATGAAGAAGTATTGCTTCTTTTATCTGGCATGTCATGTAGCTTTAACGGAGGTAACTTTACAGTTGATTCCGCACCTTCAATGGCTAAAGTTTTATGTTAGTTTGTTTTATGGAAAAAAACGTTTATAGGAAAAAAAACCAAAAAGAGAAAAAGAGAAAGAGGAATTAAGAAAGAGAGAAATAACATTTACAAGCTAAATATTCCGCGAATGGAGTATCTTCGTATACAACGAATTCTGTCATGAATTAAGTGTGTTCAATAAACTTATATGTATGTTAAACGAGGGAAAAAAACGAGAGAATCGGACCGAGAACCTCGAGATAAAATGCTCAAACAGTTAAAAAAATTTAATCTCAGGCATTTCTTCTACCATATAGAGGTTTCACCAATAAAGAATAACACGAGACGTTCTGTCAGCCATCACACAATTCCAATTTTTAGCTTAAACAATCATTAATATATTAAACTTCTTAATGAAATGTTAGACAAATTTTATTATATATTACACTTATGGTATTTAATTTAAAAATGGCCTTAATCTATACCAAGAAAATAATATATTTACAGCTTGTGAAATTCATTAAATATGACAAGCATTTCATGTTTGGATTTGCAATAATTTGGAAAAAATGTATTTACATTGGGAACCACTATTAGCTAAAGAAAAATGGTAAGAAATTCTTGCAGTTCACATCATATTTATGATGTGTATTTTCACGCGGAATAATAATATCAATAATAATATATTCCTTGGCAATTATTCTTTTTTACGTACAATTGTTGTTGATATCGTTGCCATGAAACTATTACGAATTTTTTTTAGTAACATCATATCATTGTCTCAAGTATTTTAAGAAAACAATAAAAAAATGAAGTAAAAAAAAAACCAGTAACTGGATTTATGGTTGACTCTTTATATATCAAAATTCTGCTTTTTTTTCTCTCTAACTAATTAGGTATAAAAATCAGTTTCCCGGTTCCTTGTTCAATTTCTCAAGTCTCTTTAGTGTTTATTCCCCAGCATTCGGTTATACCCATTCGGCTTTGATCGGAATTTATCCGATTATGAGAAGATTCCGATAAACTCACCTATAAAATAATATCAAGGCAACATGCTATGGACTGTAGAGGATATCACTAATATATTTTAAAATTGGCTGTAAATTAAGAAAGGAACCGATTGCATCATTTCAAAGAATACTATATTAAACTCTTTATATACCATTAAAGTTATTTTTTATTATTATTCGTACCTATCTTGAGGATCAGCATTAATACGTATCATGTCTACATGAATATTTATTTTTTATCATTTCTTCTTTCTACATAGACTGTAATATATTATTATATTCGAAATTATTTCCTTCCGTTACTCTGTACTTTTTAATTGTTTATGGCGTTACAATTGCACTATAAATATAAACTCCAGTAACAGATACTTGGATTAAATAATTTATAGTATTATTAAAAGGGTACTTATAATGCCAAGAACCAATCTTTATAGTGCTTCACCTGCTCATTACTGCTTTATTAAAAAGACGGATTTTAACTGGAACTGTAAAGTTCTATATTTATTATGACGAGGTCAGATGATACTTAATATGGTAATATGGTGATATCAAGTCCTATATATAGAATTCAGCAAGAATAGAAAGTTTAAAAAAAGATATGCCAGCTTGAATGGGCGCCAAACAACGATGTTTAATTTTTGCTGATGGTCATCATAGAGTAAACGGTTAAAAGGAACTACAGACTCCTTGATATATTAAACTCAGAAGCTTATTGAAAATGTTGCATTAGTATACCTTTTGTATTTGCTAACACAAACAAACTAATACATGAAATGGTATAAAACTTAAATTGTATCCAGCAGCATACAAGATTTTCCCTAGTTTTAGGTGCACCAATCTTTTTTTCAACTTGGCGGCTACGTGGGTATGCTTTTTCAATGTGTCGTGATGGATTTATCCACATGGTTGACTTATAATAGAATTACACAGGAATACATCAATGCCAATAAATTGATTCATCACGACAAACTGAAAAACTATAGGTATCATATAAAAAAGATTGGTGCGCCTAAAACCTAGAAAAAATCCCGTAAGGAATCTTCTGACTTTTCTTTTTGGTATCAATGAAACATTATTGTCTATTTTAACCTTTGTGATACCATATAAATCCAAGAAACAAATGAAATACTGTTTACATTAATACTTGTGTATAAAATTCAATATGAAATAAATATTAATAGGATTAAAAACCTGACAACTCACTCCATCTTCAGTTGCTATCAAAAGAGCAATTGAAACTTTATGTAAAGCTGTAATATTCGAAAAGTAACATGAACTTAACTTTTTTTTATTTCAAAACAATTCAATAATCTATAAATGGTAATTTGTGTTCCCAAATGAATACTTAAGGAACACAAAAGAAAAGGGTGTATAACCCCGTTCTTCCGTGTCTTCCTAGTTTATGTATTTTATAGTTATGTATTTACAATAAAAGGTGAGTGGACAGTAACTCCTATCTCCCTTTTAGGGTTTGTTGTGTTTGTGGCTCTTTCTAATCCTATAACTTCTTTCTTCTTCCTTTCCCCCTTCCTATTGTATTTCTCTTCTTTTTTTTTGTATAATAATAATAATATGATATCTGGCATGTCAAAACGGACGGCAATAATTGCTGTCATGGGAACTATTGCCATGTCTATTGTCTTTCTATTTTCAGTTTCAACAATACACTTAGGTTCTTCAAGTGTGAATCACGAATTTAAACCACCTGCACCACTTCACTTCAATTCAGCAACTGCATGTGTTGCAGATACATCTGGGAAAATATCATTAACGCGAGAACAATGGGACTATTGCCTTGATCCAGGTGCTGAGCCAATTTATTATCTTTCCATTGTCATTGTCACTCGTATGGATGACTATGCTGAGTGAGTAGCTTCTTTTTGTCAGTAAAATAAAGAAAAGAAAAGGGATCGGATGATGTATATGATTTGTTGTGTATGTATGTTATTAACATAGTTATTATGAATCGGTGGATGACGTTGTAAAAACGATATAGAAATCAACATCATCGATTACAGAACTTTATTGACAGTGCCTATATATTGGCAGAACATACCCGTGAAAAAATTGAATTACTTGTTGTTGAATGGAATCCTCCAAAAGATAGGCGAAGATTCTTGGATTCATTCGTAAGTTACCATCTTTTCTACTGTTCTGGAACATAATTGGTTTATAAACTGTGTATTTCAAACAAAAATGTTGCTAACGATGATGGTATTCTCCTCTCTTTCTCTCTCGCTCTTTTTATATATAGCGTTTCCGTCGCTCTGAGTATTTAACTTACAGAATCATATCTATACCTGAAAATATTCATGATGCATTACCTAATCGTGGTGGTGCTCCTTTGCATGAATTCGAAGGTAAAAACGTTGGGATTCGGTTTGCTCGGGGTGAATTCATCGTATGCACCAATCAAGGTAAGCATATATATAGAAAGATAAATAAATATTACCAATAGAAAACGATGTGTATTGACGGCTCTTTTTACAAATCGTGCAATATAATTAGATGATATATGGTCACATAATTTCCATAATGCTATTAAGTCCCGTGCTTTCAAAAAAGATATTATTTACTTACAGCATCAAGATCGACATAATATGTAAATTATTCTTTTCTTATTAAATACTATTTACTTATCATGCATATTTTCATTGATTAACAAAAAAAATGGTATTTTTAGCCACGACAATTTACCACCATCTATCGTAAATCTTCCAGCTATGCCAAGTGATGAAATGTTATATATGGCATGTAAATTGCATGAACAAGATTGGGGTAATTACAAATTACCTGATCCTATTGAAGTGACACCTGATAATTTACTACGACTGGGAGATCAGGCCGGAGATTATACCATGGCTCATCGCGATACATGGAAAAAGGTTAGAGGTTATCGTGAATCGGGTGGTGTTGCATGGTAAGTTTATAATTTCCTCCCTGATTTATCTGACATGACGTAATATAATCAAGAGATGAACAAAAATAATAATTAAATCATTATTATTAGGGTTGATATTGAGTTCATTGGTACTGCAAGGTGGACGTTTGATGTTCCTGTGGTCTATAGTGAAAAAGGATTCACATGTCATCAAGAACATAACAACGTCTGGGAATCTAAACCAGAACGTATGACAGATAATAAGGGAATCAATATGGCAGAAGTACAAAGACATGAAAAAGAATATGTTAATGAAGAGCGAAAGTGGGCACTTCAACACATGGATATTTGGGAAATGGGATTGGAATGCTTCGAATTTTTGGGTGGACTCTGTTGGTAAAAGAAAAAAGCTAACAACAACGACAACAATATCTAATATATTACTATTATTATTTTGTGATTTTTTTTTTTTGCTTGTAAATAACAAAAACATCATGAGTTACGAAAGAAAAACAATCACTTTCTGATTAATTTATTATTTTCATTTCCAATTTTTTCACTATATATAAATCAAATATACCATCTCATTACTAGATAAAGGGAATCATATATGTATATACATAAAGATGTATAATATAAAAATTAATAAATCGGTACATAGTACTGAAACGGTGTCTATACTTTATCCAAGAAGTATACTATTGCATAACAATATTGACTACCACATTATATCTAAATTATCACATTAACAGCTACCAGTGATTGACTGTTACTTTCTTAAATAAGATAACATGGGCTAACTCTGCTCTTTTTTTTTGTTTGACAAACAAGGTATTGAACAAAGAGGTCAATGATTATTGTAGACCTCTAAATATATCGACTTGATGTCTTGAAACTTGAGATTTGGTGGTTCTACTCACGATGTGCATCATCAAATCTACATAAAAATGGTACGTAG